>QRDG01000323.1:1594069-1740449 GCA_012064385.1 Puccinellia tenuiflora | reverse complement strand
AGCGCGGGGAAACTATTGAGGCTTTGGAAGCAAGTCTTGATGAAAAGGGTAAGATCGAAAGAGATGATGCTATGGAGAAGGCATCGTTAGAAGATGCTCTTGAGGAAGAGCAAGATACTCGGGCTTCTCTTGAGGAGAAATTAGAAAATATCGAGGAGTCTCATAATGAAATAATTGCTAAAATCATTAAAGAACGTGACCATGCCATTGCTAAATATAAGGTCACGAAAAATGAAAATGCTAGATTAATTGAAGAGCAGGCTAAGATTTCTTTTTCCATCCCTAATGTCAATGATGCTTGTGCTACTAACTCAATTTCTTGTGAAGCATCTATGTCGAAAGAGAATGTTGAGCTAAGGGCTCAACTTGAATTGCTAACTAGCAAGTATGAGAAGTTGGAAGCAATTCATGAAAAGCTATATAGCTCTAACTAGTCGACAACCCGTGCATTCGCACGGGCTAGTCATTTACATATTCAATATCTTGTTATTTTATTTTCAAACCCAACAGAAAGGGTATGGATTTTGAATGGCTATACGTGACCTTCCATGAACTGTCTATGTACAACATTGTGTACACCAGCTTATCCTTTTCCTTCTTTATTAGAACCCAACAGAAGACTGTTAATTTCATTAATAGTGGAAGATTGTACATGAGTTATTGTCCTGACGTTATAGCTGTCCAGCAATACTCCACCTTTATGGTGAATAAAAAGAGGAGAAACTTTCAATATATTATATCTCCTTACACCATTGTCATGAATATTGCATAAATCATAATACTATATTTAATAGGAAGAAAAATCCAATGTGATGAAACATGACGATAGAAAGTACTGTCGGTCATGATGATGGATCAAATAACACGAACAAACCATGCAAACAACGAAGTGCTAACTCGGTGTCAGAAAGAAGAGACATTTATATTAAATATTTTACTATATACTTGAGTCATAGAATGAAAATATACTAAAAAAACTCTAAGATCACAAAATTTAATTGTTCACCGATAATTCATGAGGCTAGCACTAACATCCTATACCATTATAAATGCAGTGCATATGTTGAGCCCCATTACTTCTTCTTTTGGAACTTGGAAAAGCTTTGCGTACGTCTTGATCCCAAAACCTTGTACATGGAGTTCGCCGAATAAACCGCTGAGGACGTCCGCTTCCACTCTACATGGTCATGCGCACTTCGGGGATGCAAGAACCACTACGTGGGCTTCATTACTATATTCAGCCTCCAACAATTTGAAGAAGATATATTTATTTACATGCATACGGGACACTATATTTTGAACTCCTGCGGAAGTTAGCTAGAAGATATGAACATTAAACATTAAGAGTTTGCAGCCATAAATATCAAAAGCACTAAAAATAGAGGTTGGACATATAATCTTTATGCTTCTCCTTATTGGTATGAAATCACATATATTTGTATTTCTAAAAGAGAATGAAAGTGTAAATGGAAAAATTATGTTCCTAACCTTCAGATTTTTAAATAACCAAGAATTAGGTGCTCATCCATATATACAATTAATTTTGAAAGTGACGCAGAGTTTAGGATGTGTATCTACAACAAAAGAATACCATTGTCTAATAGATAGTTCTAGGACCATGTGTACGCACAAATGTCCTCTTTGTCCTTCTACTCCAAACTGACCTCGTCTGAAATAGAAATAAATTAGAACTACCATTAATCAGATTGTTGCATCAACTTTAGCCAAACATGCCTACTTATAAGATGGCCAGAATTAGAGTTGACTTCACAACTCAGGTTTTCACGAAATATCATATTCAATATTTCAAATGTGACATGCAAAAAATTGATATAAATCTGGTAGGCATAAAATATACAAAGAATCTCTTCATAATTACGCCATCCATGCAAGAGAAAGACATTGGTTATCCAGTCTGTTGTCTCAATTAATTAGAGCACATCTTCCTTTAGTCCATCGTCTATTAGTAGTAGACCATAACATCACTCTTTTTTCCTTTTAGTATACATATCCCGTTATATGAGAATGGTGTAAATATATGCAAGACTATTATTTAAAAGGAACAGATAGAAACTGATTTTTATCTGCTCATGATGTATGCATACCAAAGTCTGCACATGTATATACAACATAGGACTACTACAGCATACAGTATAGTATCATGGAATCAGCCTCTACCTATAAATTTCTTGGAAGTTTATTTGTGTTTCTCTAACACATATTAATTACATAGCATCTCTTAGCAAGTCCCAGCTACATATATCAAAATAGATAGCTGTACAGATATCAACTCGCATATGTTCTTAATTATTTAGGGCATCGATTGAAGAAAGTAAGGGCATTAAAAACTAACCAAGTAGAAAAAAATGATGAAAAAATACAAAGAGAACCTGATCATCGTTTTGGATCTCCCTTGTTGCTTGAAACTAATACTGATAAGATGCCATCTTCTTGACCTCCTCAATGTATATATGGCCCATATCTCCAAACAGCACTACAAAAAGAAACGGAGCATCGTTTGTGCTTGTAAGATACACATATGAAATATCCTATTGGATCTTTGCTTATCAGAAACTGAGAAAAGTAGACTGAACTCATAAACATGTAATGCTCCAAAACGACTTATCCACTTTCAGACGATTCGTGTTCTTAACACAAGGAAAATAGAAGAGGTGCTCGAGTACAGTGTGCAGAAATACGTCAACCTCATTGGTGAACTAAATCCCCCAACTGGATTATCCAACACGTGTAGGTCTTATTACATCCTAGTAATACTTATCTAAATAGGTCTGAAATTAAGGGGTGCACATCATTAAAATCCTTCAAAAGGAAAATCTAGGCTATACTTTCTAAGGACCAAGTCTGAAACTGCATGACGCTCATAAAATTCAAAAAAAAAAAAATCAAAACTAATCTACTCTTGCTCCAAGCGTACCATATGGGCCTTCAGTAGACCTTCTCCTAGCCGCAATTACCATCATGGGGTATATTCAGCTGCTGAACTGCAGCGTGATGAGAACTTGGAAGCAGATGCGATTTAATGGTTGGAGAGGAAGAGGATTTAGGGAAACTCAGATGGATCGGATTGTACCTTTTTAGATCGATTCTAGCTAGATCAAACATTGACACCGATTTCGGCATCGAGAGGAGACAGGGGTGAGGCGGACGATAAGGAAGTGCAGCGGTAGTGTTTGTCGATGACGGGCCGACGGGCTGAGGCGGGGCGGCGAACCGGCAAATCAAAAGAAGGCTGCGCCGAGATGTTTGAAGGGTATCCTCAAGTGTTTTTTCCCATAATCCCACCGTGGAGTTCAACTCAAGAGGCTGGCGCGTGGACGTCTCAAAGTATCGATCCAACGGTGACAATCAACTAATATAGTTAGATCGTACGGACAGTTATTAGAGTTTCCTAGGATTAACGTGGTGGCTCGTACAGTGCCTCCAATTAGTAAATATAAGATAAGATAAGATGATAATCTTCTAGCATCCTATGGGAAGTTGGAAGAAAATCATGAAAAGCTATCGAGCTCTAATGATAAACTTCTAGCATCCTATACTTGTCTTAAGTTAGCTCATGAGGCTATCACTACCAAGGTAACATCTTGTGAGCCTCATGTGGATAATAGCACAACCATAACTAAAAATGCTATATTGCCAGGTGCTAGTCCTAGTAGTTCATCCACTAAAAATGTTGGTACATCATGTGATGAATTATTTGCTTTGCCTTGTTGCTCTAACATTGATGCATCTACCTCCTCTAGTACTTGTGTTGTCACTAACCATGTAGAGAAAAGAGGAGAGCTCAAGGCCCAAGCCACTTCTATGAAGAAAGGCTTGGAAAAGCGTCATGAAGGGAAGCGTGCACTTGACAACATGTTGAGTGTGCAACAATTCCCCAATGACAAGAGTGGACTTGGATTCAACTCCAACAACAAGAACAAGTCCAAGGTTGAGAAGAAGAATAAGGGACAAGTTCAAGTCAAGAATCCGGCCAAGATCACTTGCTTCAAGTGCAAGGTTGAAGAGCACCACGTTCGGGATTGCCAAATGAAGAAGAAGAAGTCTCTTAGTGAGAAGCAACTAGGGAAGCGGCCTCTTGTTCAATCTCGTGCTCAACCACGGGTTGAACAAAGGCTGCCTCCCAAGAGGACTCAAGCCAATGCTCCTCAAGTTGAGGATCCCATTAAGAAGAAGAAGAGTCGGTGTTGCTACCTTTGCCGCAGCAAAGGTCATCTTGCTTCTTCATGCACTAACGGTACCTCATCCAACCCTATCAAAATTGATGATGATTATTCTCTTGGGAAGGATAGATTTGGAAATGTGTTTTCCAAATATGAGGGAGCTCAAAGTGGTGTCAAGAAAAGCACCATTTGGGTTCCCAAGCCTATTGTGACTAACGTCTTAGGACCCAACTTGGTTGGGGACCAACAAGTTTCAACTTGATCAATAGGTGTTTATGGAGGACATTGGTGACTTGGCTATTTTTGAAGAATTAAGGGATCTTCATGGTTTTATTTCTCAAGCCAATTCAATTGGATTATCACATATCTATCTCATATCCAATGCTTCCTCCTTGCGGTAACTTGTATTTAATTCATATATACATTGAAAGTTGTTTGCTCCCTTGCATGTGTTAGTTTTGTTCCTAGCATGTGTTTGTATATGATATGCTCCTCTCCTACTTGTCTTGTTATCCAAGGTTGTGTATGATAGTTGTGTATCATGTATGTGTAATTTGTGTGTTGAGCTTTATTGAATCTTGTGTGGATTTCATTTGGCTCGTTTGAGATATTAATGGACTATCCCATTTTGGGGGAGTGATGTGCTTTGTGCACTTCACAAACCTAAAAATATGTGGACATGGGGCACACCACCTAGTATTGATATTTCAATATTATCTAGCTACTATGTGGTATGTCATATCCATGAGAAATTCAAATTCTACAATGTCCATTAATTTCTCTAGTTGGTTTTATGTGCCTCGTGTTTAAAAATAAATGAATTATCACATTATGGGGGAGTAATAAGCTATGTGCATATTACAATCCCACAAAATGTGAACATTTGAGGTTTGCCACTTAGATTTGATATTATAAATTATCTTTCCTATGTGGCATGTTTGCTCGAACAATTCCAATTTCCTTTTGGTTATCTTTTGGCTCTTGTTTGGGTGTGTTTGCTTGGTGTGGTTTTTCTCTAATATGCATTCCTATGTATTTTTGGAGAAACCATTTGTTTCATCTTATTCTAACCATGGCTTTGCCGGTTGGTTCGAATAGTTGAAACTACCAACAAACCTTTTTCAAAATTTGGCGTCTTTAATTCTTATCTTTTGCCATATGCTTATTTGTTGTGAAGTTGGTCTTGATCATCATTCCTATATACCACCGAGAAATTTCTCCATATACTCCTTGTTCATGACAAGTGATTCTAGTAATTGTGGTTGATTTTGTAGATCATCTTCACATTGGCACTTGCTTATAAATTGCTCTATTTATTGCCCTCTTTGTCTCTTGCAAGGATCCTATTTTTCAATCGGTAGCGTTTAGTGTTTTAGATAAAATATGGAGAGTAATGATCCCTTGTGCATGCATTTTGTATTCAAATGCAAATATCTAAGATAATGCATTAATCTTGGGGGAGCACTCTTTTTTATTTAGAACACTATTCTATCTATCAATTTTTGATCCGCTCAATTGGCATTTGATTCTTATCTTATGTCTGGTACCTTCAATTGGTATTAATTGGAATTTAATATCTCCACCATAGATATTTCTTCCAATTGATATTTATTGTGGGAATCTTGATACCTTTTTGCCTTATTTCACTTTACTTGATTTCGGTCAAGTATCATCCTCTTCTTGGTATCTTTCTCCTAGTTGATATTTTTTGTTTTAATTGGTATCTTATTTTCAATTGGTGTCTTATCGATCATTTGTTGTGTTGATTTGATTCCTTTTGATATCACACTTCATGTGTTGATGTGTTTTGGAATCAATCATTTGTTGATTTGATTTTTCCTCAATCATGTGTTGATTTGGAGTTTGATATAATTTGGACAACCTTTAGTGTCACACTCTTGTGTGCTCTCTTCTTGGTTTACTTGGTGTTTTTGTCCAAATTGTATCTCGTTTGGATCTTGAAAGGCTTTGTATGTATATCCTTTAACATATATTTTATATGGCATGCTAGTCCTTTTAGTTCCAATATATAGGGGATACTCCACCGAATCCTAAATCGGCTAAGATGTGCATGGAATTCAATTTCATATCTATATGCACATATTTATGTGGAGTGTTTCCTATATATTGTAGTTGATCTAACTACTATGGGACCCAATGAGTTTGGGAACCATTTTGTACTCTAATTGTGTTTTAGGTACAATGGAGATGCATTGGATGCTTGTCTCATTCATAAGGAAGGTGTTCTCACCATGTGATTGTCGGAGTCAAGCCTTGATGATAATCAAAATTCTCATCTTCTTCATCACCAATGCCATCTCGGTAACAAGTATCTATCTCATGCATACATTTTAGTATCCAACCTTGTGTAGGTTGCCTCTTGGCATGAAAAGCTTTTAGATGCAATTGTTGTGGTTTTGGCCTATTTCCTTCACTTAATATATCTTTGTGATATGTGTGACGAATTTGCAAAAAACCTTTTCTTCAATTGATATTATTTTTTTGTGATACTTGTTGTCTAACTCAAAGCATCTCCACTATCTCTTGTTCCCTTAGTGATATGTGTGATGCATTTGATATATTTGAAGTTCATTTATATACAATAATATAAATTTGAGCTATGTGCTATGCGTTTAAGCAACAATCTCATTTGTATATTTATGACTTCCTTTTGGATACCTTGTTCGTCTTTTTTTCAAACCATTTCGTATGTATATGTTTCTTTGCGGATGTATATATATCTTCAATGGTTTGTCCAATTAGAAACCTATACATATGAGAGAGGTCACCTTTTAGTTGGTATCCTAATTCTTTTGAGCCACCTTGTTTTTCTTCTATAATTCTTTGGTGGCTCCAAATTTGTCTCATGAGTGCTTGTCTTATTGTTTATTGGTATCTTTTGCACACTCATGTACTTTAAAAGATCTTCTCTTTATTTCGGTTGGGCCTATCTTATGATGAATTTTTGAAAATTGGTATCTCCTTTATGGCTCAACCACATCTTTGGTGCAAGTGCTATGATTTGCTTTTGCATTATGCACTCTTGCACTTGTTGCGGGTTCTAGATGATTTTGGGGGAGTGAGGATACCATATTTGTGCACTATTCATTTTGTGCATAAACATTGGGGATCTTCTCCATTTTTATTTGGAACTCTTGCTTTGGATCTTCTCGATTGCTTTTCTCCTTTGTGGAGATGTTTAAAATGATTTCATCTTCTTTGCAATCTTTGGATCCTCAATATAGTTTGATTTCCTCTAATTATTCGTTAAAAGGGATTGTCATCACCTTTATGGAGGAACTCATATTATATTGGCTCTCTAAAATTTCTTCCCATTTCGGCAATCGATGCCAATGGGGGAGAAGTTTAGAGGGTTTAAGGGAATTTGGGTTTTATGCTTTTGTTGCATTTGCCCTTAATGCGCTTTGCATCCTTGCTTGTTTGTCTTGCAAGGATTCTTTTTCATTATATAAACCCTCTTAATAAGGGATTGTCATCAATTACCAAAATGGGGGAGATTGAAAGTGCATGGTTGCCCCCATGCATGATTTTCGTAATTAATGACAATCTCTATGGACTAATGTTTGCATTGAGCTATATGTATAGGTGTGTCCATTAGCTTGCTTGTTCTCCATTTGTTGGAGTCAAGGTTAAGGGAAGAAGAAAAGTTTGTGTTGATCAAGGCTTTGTGCGGGTTGATCATCACTCAAGGTCAAGTGAAGATATGCCGAAGAGAGCGTCTCCCATCTTGGTGTATGGGGGAGCATCAAGTGAATCTTCACCGAAGCGCGATCGAGGAAGGTGGTTCATCTTGAGGAGTTGAAGATCGTCTTCATCGACCTCAAGTGGATTTATGCGCAAGGCAAAGGTATGATCTTGATAGGGTTTCTTTTTTACCGGTCTCATATTGTTTAGTGAGAGACCGGATTATAGGATAGATAGCCTGTACTATCAAGAGGGGCTCTCGACCAAGTAACTTGATCGTATCGTTCGTGGAGAGCTCAACCCTTTGCATCCTTGCATCTTTGAAATCATCTTTGTTGGTTCTTATTTGACTCTTATCGTGGTGTGGTCTTGGTGCTTGTCGTGCTCGTCATGACAAGGCTAAGTTCACCGAAAACGGTTTGCTTATGCGTCTTCATTTGCATTTTCGGTATTGGAGATTTTGCGGTTCATCCTTTTGGAAGGTTTCACCTTTCCAACCCTTTGCAAAATTTCCTTTGGTAGTTTGCCTTTGTCAAAGGTTGCTTTTGTCGTCCTCTTTCCAACAAAATTGGTTTTGCTTCATTCGGACTTCAATTACAAAAGAAACGGTTTTTCGGTTTGCGAAAAAGAGCTCTCAAACTTTCCCCATTTGGTTTTATAATATACTGTTGGACTATGATGTTTCTCTACATAATCTTGTTGTGCTCATTGTGACGATTCCAACGAGTCCAAGATTATCGAAAACGGAGTTCATTTGCAAAAGTATGGGGTTATGTTTTCTATGNGTCCTTTCTCCATCATGGGCCTTGACCGGCTTGTCTCCAGCCCAACCCATGTGACTTGATGCGTGACTCAGCTTTGGCCTTCTTGGTCTTGGCGGGTCTACTTTCCGGGTCCATGGGCCTACCTATAAAGTATCCCCCCATCAGCGGTGTTAAAGTCTATTTTGATATTTAATATTGCTTAATTCATGCGCTTTACTTAATGCAAATGTCTGTTGCTTGCAACTTAATACCGATGGGTGACAGACTGGATAGCGATCCCACGATGGACTTTTTAGACAAAGATGTAGTTGGACTCAACGGTCTTGTTCATTGTCGTGATGCCTACTTAAATATTATCATGTTCTCTTTGTCATAGCTAGATTAAGTTTGTGTTATAATCTTGTCAATTGTCCAGCTGTAATTTGTTTACCCATCATATGAATGTTCTATTTACTCGAAAGACTCTACTAGTGAACCCATGGTGCCCGGTCCATCTTTTTACATTGATTGCAACCTTTATTCATCACTTTTCACCATCATTACTCCTCTGGTCCATTTTCATAATTCTTCTATTTCACTATTGAAAGTGCATGGTTGCCCCCATGCATGGTTTTGGTAATTAATGACAATCTCTATGGACTAATATTTGCATTGAGCTATATTTGTAGGTGTCCATTAGCTTGCTTGTCTCCATTTGTTGGAGTCAAGGTCTTGCTTGTTCTCAATGTGTTGGAGTCAAGGTTAAGGGAAGAAGATCATTTGTTGATCAAGGCCAAGGTGTTCGTCATCAAGAAAAAGGCCAAGTGAGGATATGCCGAAGAGATGCTCCTCCCATCTTGGTGTATGGGGGAGCCATGTGAATCTTCACCAAGCGAAGCGCAATCAAGAAGATGGTTCGTCTTGAGGAGATGAGGATCGTCTCCATCGACCTCAAGTGGATTAATGCGCAAGGCAAAGGTATGATCTTGATAGGGTTTCTTTTTTACCGGTCTCATGTTGTTTAGTGAGAGACCGGATTATAGGATAGATAACCGTACTATCAAGAGGGGGCTCTCGACCGAGTATCTTGATCATATCGTTCGAGGAGAGCTCAACCCTTTGCATCCTTGCATCCTTGAAATCATCTTCATTAGTTCTTATTTGACTCTTATCGTGGTGTGGTCTTGGTGCTTGTCGTGCTCGTCATGACAAGGCTAAGTTCACCAAAAACGGTTTGCATATGCGTCTTCATTTTGCATCCTCGGTATTGGAGATTTTGCCGGTTCATCCTTTTGGAAGGTTTCACCTTTCCAACCCTTTGCAAAATCTCCTTTGCTAGTTTGCCATTTTCAAAGGTTGCTTTTGTCATCCTCTTTCCAACAAAATTGGTTTTGCTTCTTTCGGACTTCAATTGCAAAAGAAACAGCTTTTCGGTTTGCGAAATAGAGCTTTCATCTTTTCCCATTTGGTGTTACAATATATTGTTGGACTATGATGTTTCTCTGCATAATCTTGTTGTGCTCATTGTGAAGATTCCAACGAGTCCAAGATTATCGAAAACGGAGTTCATTTGCAAAAGTTATGGGCTATGCTTTTCTGTGTGGATCTACCCCGGAGATGGTCCGGAGTCTCCGGTCACACCGGAGTCTCCGGCCCCTATTTTTCGCTGCCGAACATTGCTTGTGTGGTGCACTTCTGGACTCGGCCCGGAGGTCCCTCGGAGATGGGGCGGAGTCTCCGGACCCCCGGAGTCTCCGGCCCAAGGGACCCGGAATCTCCGGCCCCTGTGTTTTTTTTCTCTGCCGATTCGTTTTGTGTGGTGCGTCTCTGTTGGGAGTTCGGAGCATCCCCGGAGGGTGCCCAGAGTCTCCGACCCCAATGACCGGAATCTCTGGCCCTCCACGAGTCCGGCCAGACCGGAGTCTCTGCTCACTTACTCCGGAGTCTCCGGCCTGGACAGGCTCCAACGGCTAGTTTTTGGGGGAGGCTATAAAAAGCCTCCTTCCCCCCCAAAACCTGGATATACACCTTGCTCACTTGTTCTTACTCTTCCCCTTTGTTCTAATCTTTGTGAGCTTGATTCCTCTCTTCCCCTCCAATGATTCTTGCCCAAATTTAGGGTTTCAAGAGAGGAGATCTAGATCTACCATTCCACCAATCCAAATCTCTTCTAAGTGAGGAGAACCTTGTGGATCTAGATTTGGGGTTGCTTTGTGTTCATCCCCTTTGTTCTTCCTCTCCTATTCCCCCAAAGCATTTGTTGCTTGGTTGGAATTTGGGAGTGAAGGACTTGACCACTTTGTGTGTTCTTGCCTCTTGCATTTGTTGCATCGGGTTGCTCTCCCTACGGTGATTCGTGAAGATCGACGTTGAGAAGCTTGTTACTCTTGGGTGCATTGTGTTCCCAAGATCTTGTTGCCTCTTGGGTGCATTGTGTACCCTAGACGGTTGGAGGTGCCGCAAAGCCTTCGAGTTGTGAAGCTTCGGCACGAGTTTGGGAGCCCCCAATTGAGTTGTGGGTGTGTTCCCCAAGAAGAGTTGTAAAGGGCTCCGGAATCCTCCTTGAAGGATTCCGATAGTGGAAGGTGAGCCAATCCCTTGGGTGAGGTTCATCGAAGAATAGGGTGAGGCCTTTGTGGCATCTTGAGTAGGCCTCTTGTGGCGAGCTCACACCCCTCCAACGAGACGTACTCCCTTAACAAGGAGGAACTCGGGAATACATCCTCGTCTCTGCGTGCCTCGGTTATTTCTATACCCGAGCTTTTACTTATGCAATTTACATTATGATAGCCTTCGTGCTTGAAGTTCATATCTTGCTATCTCCTTGTTGCTTGAATTGCTTAGCATAAGTTGTTGGTGCACATAGGTAACCCTAGTAATTTAGGTTGTTGGCTTGTTAATTTAAACACATAGTTTTATTCCGCAATTATCAAGCCCCTAAATAGAAAAAGTTTTAATCGCCTATTCACCCCCCTCTAGGCGACTTCTCGTGCATAGTTTGTTCTTTCAATTGGTATCAGAGCCTCGTCTCTCTTGTTTGGCCTTACCGCCTAGAGATTAAAGATGTCGTCTAGGGATTTAGTGCACAATTCCTTGTTTAGATTTAATGGCACAAATTTTAATGTTTGGAAAACTCATATGCTTAATCACTTACGGGTCTTGGACCCCAATATTGAGCGTATCTTAGATATAGGTTTTTCTCCTCCAAAGGATTACGAAAGTACGACTTTAGAGGATGAGAAAAACTTATATCTAGATGCTCTAGCATCTAATGAGTTTTGCAAATTTGTGAGTGTTGTAGTTTTTGAGTCAATCATGCCTCTCCGGGACACTCATGAATTATGGACAAAGCTTCAAGACAAATACGGCAAGTCCAACACTATTGCGGATGATTGCTCTCCCTCCACCTCCGGCCGTGACGAGCTCTCGTCTTCTTCTACTTCACCAAAATGTGGTAAGCCACAAACCAATGCGATGGTGAGTAGTGATAGGTTTTGCAACCTTGATAGTGAGCTCATTGTTGATGATCATTTATCTCTATCTTGTTGCAATGCTTCATCTTTGGACCTAAACACTCATAGCACTATAAATGATTTACATGCTAGTGTTGATAGTCCTTGCATATCATCAAAAATTTGCTTGGATGAATCTCTTTATGATATGCTTGCTTTATCTTGTTGCCATTATGAAAATGCTTGTGTTCCCTCTAACTCTTGCATTAATAATAATGTAGAGGAAACCCAATTTGCTATGCAACAAGATGTGAACTTGAGTAGTTCAAAAGTTAATTATTCTTCTTCATCCACCTCTCATTGTCTTATGGCTAAATCTTCTTCTAGTAATGACAATGATAATAATAATGATAATAATTATGAAGAAGATGATATGGAAAAAGTTAATGCCCTTCTTCAAAATAAAGGTCTAATAATTCTTAAAGCCCTTCCTAGCAATAAAAGTGCCCAAGCTAACCTCTTTGAAATTATGAGCACTCTTATTGAGCGTGGGGAAACTATTGAGGCCTTGGAAGCAAGCCTTGAAGAAAAGGGTAAGATCGAGAGAGATGATGCTATGGAGAAAGCATCGTTAGAAGATGCTCTTGAGGAAGAGCATGAGACTCGTGCTTCTCTAGAGGAGAAATTAGAATCTATCGATGAGTCTCATAATGAAATAATTGCTAAAATTGTTAAAGAACGTGACCATGCTCATGCTAAATATAAAGTCATGAAAAATGAAAATTCTAGATTAAATGATGAGCTTGCCAAGCTTTCTTCTTCTATTCCTAATGTTAATGATGCTTATACTACTAAGTCTACTTCTTGTGAAGCATCTACTTTAAAGGAGAATGTTGAGCTAAGAGCTCAACTTGAGTTGCTAACTAGCAAGTATAGGGAGTTGGAAGAAAATCATAAAAAGCTATCTAGCTCCAATGATGATCTTCTAGCATCCTATGCTTGTCTTAAGTTAGCTCATGAGGCCATCACTACAAAGGTAACATCAAGTGAGCCTCATATGGATATTAGCACAACCTTAATTAACAATGCTATATTGCCATGTGCTAGTCCTAGTAGTTCATCCACTAAGAATGTTGGTACATCATGTGATGAATTACTTGCTTTGCCTTGTTGCTCTAACAATGATGCATCTACCTCCTCTAGTATTTGTGTTGTCACTAACCATGTAGAGAAAAGAGGAGAGCTCAAGGCCCAAGCCAATTCTACGAAGAAAGGCTTGGAAAAGCGTCATGAAGGGAAGCGTGCACTTGACAACATGTTGAGTGTGCAACAATCCCCCAATGACAAGAGTGGACTTGGATTCAACTCCAACAACAAGAACAAGTCCAAGGTTGAGAAGAAGAATAAGGGCCAAGTTCAAGTCAAGAATCCGGCCAAGATCACTTGCTTCAAGTGCAAGGTTGAAGGGCACCACGTTCGGGATTGCCCAATGAAGAAGAAGCCTCTTAGTGAGAAGCAACTAGGGAAGCGGCCTCTTGTTCAAACTCGTGCTCAACCACGTGTTGAACAAAGGCCACCTCCCAAGAAGACTCAAGTTATTGCTCCTCAAGTTGAAGAGCCTATTAAGAAGAAGAAGAGTCGGTGTTGCTACCTTTGCCGTGGCAAAGGTCATCTTGCTTCTTCATGCACTAACGGTACCTCTTCCTCTCCTATCATAATTGATGATGTATATTCTCTTAGGAAGGATAGAGTTGGCAATGTGGTTGCCAAGTATGTGGGAGCTCAAAGTGGTGTCAAGAAAAGCACCATTTGGGTTCCCAAACCTATTGTGACTAACCTCTTAGGACCCAACTTGGTTGGGGACCAACAAGCTTCAACTTGAGCAATATGTTGACGTGGAGGACATTGGTGACTTGTATATTTTTCAAGAATTAAGGGATCTTCATGGGTTTATTTCTCAAGCCAAGTCAATTGGATTACCACATATCTATCTCATATCCAATGCTCCTCCTTGCGGTAACTTGTACTTAATTCACATATTCATTGAAAGTTGCTTGCTCCCTAGCATGTGTTAGTTTTGTTCCTAGCATGTGTTTGTATGTGATATGCTCCTTTCTTACTTATCTTGTTATTCAAGGTTGTGTATGTTAGTTGTGTATCATGTATGTGTAATTTGTGTGTTGAGCTTTATTGAATCTTGTGTGGATTTCATTTGGCTCTTTGAGATATTAATGGACTATCCCATTTTGGGGGAGTGATGTGCTTTGTGCACATCACAAACCTAAAAATGTGTATACATGAGGCACACCACCTAGTATTGATATTTCAATATTATCTAGCTACTATGTGGTATGTCATATTCATGAGAAATTCAAATTCTACAATGTCCATTAATTTCTCTAGTTGGTTTTATTTGCCTCTTGTTTAAAAATAAAATGAATTATCATATTATGGGGGAGTAATAAGCTATGTGCATATTACAATCCCATAAAAATGTGAACATTTGAGGTTTGCCACTTAGAGTTGATATTGTACATTATCCATTTCCTATGTGGCATGTTTACTCAAACAAGTTCCAATTTTCCTTTGTGGTTACCCTTTGGTTCTTGTTTGTGTGAGGTTGCTTGGTGTGGTTTTTCTCTAATATGCATTTCCATATATTATGTGAGAAACCATTTGTTTACTTTTATTCTAATCATGGCTTTGCCGATTGGTTCGAATAATTGAAACTACCAACAAACCTCTTTAAAAAAAATGGTGTTTTAATTCCTATCTTTTGCCATTTGCTAGTTTGTGGTGAAGTTGGTCTTGTACATCATTCCTTTATACCACTGACAAATATCTCTATATACTCCTTGTCCATGACAAGTGATACTAGTAATTGTGGTGGATTTTGTAGACCATCTTCACATTGGCTCTTGCGTTAATTGATTTGCTTTATCTATTGCCTTCCTTGCCTTTTGAATGGATCCTATCTTTCAATCGGTAGTGTTTAGTGTTTTAGATAAAATATGGAGAGTAATGATCCCTTGTGCATGCATTTTGTATTCAAATGCAAATATCTAAGATAATGCATTAATCTTGGGGGAGCATTCCTTTTTATTTAGAACACTATTCTTTCTATCAATTATTGATCCTCCCAATTGGCATTTGATTCTTTATCTTGTGTTGGCACCTTCAATTGGTATTAATTGGAATTTAATATCTCCTCCATAGATATTTGTTCCAATTTATATTTATTGTGGGAGTCTTGATACCTTTTGCCTTATTTTAACTTTACTTGATTTCGGTCAAGTATCACCCTCTTCTTGGTATCTTTTCTCCTAGTTGATATTTTTTGTTTTAATTGGTATCTTATTTTCAATTGGTGTATTATCGATCATTTGTTGTGTTGATTTGATTCCTTTTGATATCACACTTCATGTGTTGATGTGTTTTGGAATCAATCATAGGTTGATTTGATTTCTCCTAATTCATGTGTTGATTTGGATTTTGATATAATTTGGACAACCTTTTTTGGTTCACTTTGTGTTTTCGTCCAAATTGTATCTCTTTTGGTTCTAGAAAGCCTTTGCATGCTCGGTTACTAATTTATATTATTTTAGCATGCTTATCTTTCTTGATCCAATATATAGGGGATACTCCACCGAATCCTAAATCGGCTAAGATGTGCATGAAATTCAATTTCATATCTATATGCACATATTTATGTGGAGTGTTTCCTATATATTGTAGTTGATCTAACTACTATGGAACCCAATGAGTTTGGGAACCATTTTGTATTCTAATTTTGTTTTAGGTACAATGGAGATGCATTGGATGCTTGCCTCATTCATAAGGAAGGTGTTCTCACCATGTGATTGTCGGAGTCAAGCTGTGATGATAATCAAAATTCTCATCTTCTTCATCACCAATGCCATCTCGGTAACAAGTATCTATCTCATGCATACTTTTTAGTATCCAACCTTGTGTAGGTTGCCTCTTGGCATGAAAAGCTTTTAGATGCAATTGTTGTGGTTTTGGCCTATTTCCTTCACTTAATATATCTTTGTGATATGTGTGATGAATTTGCAAAAACCTTTTATTCAATTGATATTATTTCCTTGTGATACTTGTTTGCTAACTCAAAGCATCTCCACTATCTCTTGTTCCCTTAGTGATATGTGTGATGCATTTGATATATTTGAAGTTCATTCATATACGATGAGATAAATTTGAGCTATGTGCTATGCTTTTAAGCAACAATCTCGTTTGTATATTTATGACTTCCTTTTGGATACCTCGTTCTCTTTTTTCCGAACCTTTTCGTATATATATGTTTCTTTGCGGATGTATATCTTCAATGGTTTGTCCAATTAGAAACCTATACATATGAGAGAGGTCACCTTTTAGTTGGTATCCTAATTCTTTTGAGCCACCTTGTTCTTCATCTATAATTCTTTGGTGGTTCCAAATTTGTCTCATGAGTGCTTGTCTTATTGTTTATTGGTATCTTTGCACACTCATGTATTTCTTGACGATCTTTGACTTCATGCCTACCATGGTGAGCATGTTGAATTTTATTGGCTAAATGTTCTCACTTGCTTTTGGCATTTTCAATTGGTTTTAGTTTCCAATTGGTATCCCTAAGCTTGTGAACATATCTCTTTAAAAGATCTCTTTTCTCGGTTGGGCCTATCTTATGATGATTTTTTGAAAATTGGTATCTCCTTTATGGCTCAACCACATCTTTGGTGCAAGTGCTATGATTTGCTTTTGCATTATGCACTCTTGCACTTGTTGCGTGTTCTAGATGACTTTGGGGGAGCGAGGATGCCATTTTTGTGCACTCCTCAATAGTGCATGAATAATGGGGAGCTTCTCCATTTTTATTTAGAACTCTCGCTTTGGATCTTTTTGATTGCTTTTCTCCTTTGTGGAGATGGTTAAAATGATTTAATCCTTTTTGCAATCTTTTGATCCTCAATATAGTTTGATTTCCTCTAATTTTTCATTAAAAGGGATTGTCATCTCCTTTATTGAGGAACTCATATTATATTGGCTCTCTAAATTTTTCTTCCCATTTCGGCAATCGATGCCAATGGGGGAGAAGTTTAGAGGGTTTAAGGGAATTTGGGTTTTATGCTTTTGTTGCATTTGCCCTTAATGCGCTTTGCATCCTTGCTTGTTTGTCTTGCAAGGATGCTTTATTCATTATATAAACCCTCTTAATAAGGGATTGTCATCAATTACCAAAATGGGGGAGATTGAAAGTGCATGGTTGCCCCCATGCATGGTTTTGGTAATTAATGACAATCTCTATGGACTAATATTTGCATTGAGCTATATTTGTAGGTGTCCATTAGCTTGCTTGTCTCCATTTGTTGGAGTCAAGGTCTTGCTTGTTCTCCATGTGTTGGAGTCAAGGTTAAGGGAAGAAGATCATTTGTTGATCAAGGCCAAGGTGTTCGTCATCAAGATAAAGGCCAAGTGAAGATATGCCGAAGAGGTGCTCCTCCCATCTTGGTGTATGGGGGAGCCATGTGAATCTTCACCAAGCGAAGCGCAATCAAGAAGATGGTTCGTCTTGAGGAGATGAGGATCGTCTCCATCGACCTCAAGTGGATTAATGCGCAAGGCAAAGGTATGATCTTGATAGGGTTTCTTTTTTACCGGTCTCATGTTGTTTAGTGAGATACCGGATTATAGGATAGATAACCGTACTATCAAGAGGGGCTCTCGACCGAGTATCTTGATCATATCGTTCGAGGAGAGCTCAACCCTTTGCATCCTTGCATCCTTGAAATCATCTTCATTAGTTCTTATTTGACTCTTATCGTGGTGTGGTCTTGGTGCTTGTCGTGCTCGTCATGACAAGGCTAAGTTCACCAAAAACGGTTTGCATATGCGTCTTCATTTTGCATCCTCGGTATTGGAGATTTTGCCGGTTCATCCTTTTGGAAGGTTTCACCTTTCCAACCCTTTGCAAAATCTCCTTTGCTAGTTTGCCATTTTCAAAGGTTGCTTTTGTTGTCCTCTTTCCAACAAAATTGGTTTTGCTTCTTTCGGACTTCAATTGCAAAAGAAACGGCTTTTCGGTTTGCGAAAAAGAGCTTTCATCTTTTCCCATTTGGTGTTATAATATTTTGTTGGACTATGATGTTTCTCTGCATAATCTTGTTGTGCTCATTGTGACGATTCCAACGAGTCCAAGATTATCGAAAACGGAGTTCATTTGCAAAAGTTATGGGCTATGCTTTTCTGTGTGGATCTACCCCGGAGATGGTCCGGAGTCTCCGGTCCAGAGGACCCGGAGTCTCCGGCCCCTGTTTTTCGCTGCCGAACATTGCTTGTGTGGTGCGCTTCTGGACTCGGCCCGGAGGTCCCCCGGAGATGGGGCGGAGTCTCCGGACCCCCGGAGTCTCCGGCCCAAGGGACCCGGAATCTCCGGCCCCTGTGTTTTTTTCTCTGCCGATTCGTTTTGTGTGGTGCGTCTCTGTTGGGAGTCCGGAGCATCCCCGGAGGGTGCCCGGAGTCTCCGGCCCCAATGACTGGAATCTCCGGCCCTCCACGAGTCCGGCCAGACCGGAGTCTCTGGTCACTTACTCCGAAGTTTCCGGCCTGGACAGGCTCCAACGGCTAGTTTTTTGGGGAGGCTATAAAAAGCCTCCTCCCCCCTCCCAAACCTGGATATACACCTTGATCACTTGTTCTTACTCTTCCCCTTTGTTCTAATCTTTGTGAGCTTGATTCCTCTCTTCCCCTCCAATGATTCTTTCCCAAATTTAGGGTTTCAAGAGAGGAGATCTAGATCTACCATTCCACCAATCCAAATCTCTTCTAAGTGAGGAGAACCTTGTGGATCTAGATTTGGGGTTGCTTTGTGTTCATCCCCTTTGTTCTTCCTCTCCTATTCCCCCCAAAGCATTTGTTGCTTGGTTGGAATTTGGGAGTGAAGGACTTGACCACTTTGTGTGTTCTTGCCTCTTGCATTTGTTGCATCGGGTTGCTCTCCTTACGGTGATTCGTGAAGATCGACGTTGAGAAGCTTGTTACTATTGGGTGCATTGTGTTCCCAAGAGTTTTTTGCCTCTTGCGTGCATTGTGTACCCTAGACGGTTGGAGGTGTCGCGAAGCCTTCGAGTTGTGTAGCTTCGGCACGAGTTTGGGATCCCCCAATTGAGTTGTGGGTGTGTGCCCCAAGAAGAGTTGTAAAGGGCTCCGGAATCCGCCTTGAAGGATTCCAATATTGGAAGGTGAACCAATCCCTTAGGTGAGGTTCATTGGAGAATAGGGTGAGGCCTTTGTGGCATCTTGAGTAGGCCTCTTGTGGCGAGCTCACACCCCTCCAACGAGACGTACTCCCTTAACAAGAAGGAACTCGGGAATACATCCTCGTCTCCGCGTGCCTCGGTTATTTCTATACCCGAGCTTTTACTTATGCAATTTACATTGTCATAGCCTTTGTGCTTGAAGATCATATCTTGCTATCTCCTTGTTGCTTGAATTGCTTAGCATAAGTTGTTAGTGCACATAGGTAACCCTAGTAATTTAGGTTGTTGGCTTGTTAATTTAAACACATAGTTTTATTCCGCAATTATCAAGCCTTTAAATAGAAAACGTTTTAATCGCCTATTCACCCCACCCCCTCTAGGCGACTTCTCGGGCATAGTTTGTTCTTTCAACTATACAATTAACCGCTTTGTTTTCTGCGAGACCGGAAAGATTGACAACCTTTCCGCCGTTGGGGGCAAAGTATTTTAGTTGAGTGTGTGCAGGTCCACGTCTGTTGAAGATTAAGCGCCAGAGATCTTCAACATTCACTTTGTTGTTCATTTCAAGATCCTACTGGTTCGATAAATATCGGTTCGTTATCGAGGGAAAACTGTTGCTTGCTACATCTCCACCTTCACTTGGGGCACCACCCAACTCTTCATCAGTAACAATCACTCATCCCACATTGTCTTAGCAACAACACAGTCAAAGAACAGATGCTCAACAGTTTCATTTTTATTACAGAATAAACAAGTCAAGTTATCTAGGTGTCGCCTCTTAGCCAGATTATCTCTAGTCAGCAGCTCATTGTGAGCAACCAGCTAGAGAAGGAAATGTACGTTATTATCTTAGAGAATATAGATGCAGTTTTAATCAGTTTTTTTATCATGTTTGTTTTGTTCATTTTCACTGCATATTATGTATTTCACGTTATACCTAAGTAAATTGAAATTATTTTTCTTGCCCAAAGATTCCGGTTCAGCACACAGTGGAGTAATTTGGTGCTTTCAATGGTTACTACAGCTTTGTTTTCCCATCCGCTCACTTGATTTATGGCAATAAACTCTTTTTTCAAACCATGGAGGAGGGCTGCGTGTGAATATGTTAGGCCTATGCCAATGTAAGTCTCTTAGCATGGTTTCATATGTGTTTTGCTTATGTGGCATAGTAATTAATGAAGAGAGATAATGTGGTTGTAGCTTAGCTAACATACAACACTTGCACGTAGTCATAGGCAAAAAATGTTACATGCCCAATCATATGCATGCATTAGCCCCAAATCATTAAATTTAGATACAACCCATAAGAAACAATGCATTGGCGTAGTTGTCTCTAAAGTTTTTATTCCTCTTATGATTACGTGCTAAGAGACGATGCATTGGCATAGGCCTTACTCCCTCATTCCATAATATAAGAGTCTGAGCAAACTCTGTCGGAGAACTGTCCCAGGAACTGGGTGTGTCTCGCGAAGGATCGAGTAAGGGGCTGAACACGGAATCAAACAACCCTCAACGTGCCTCGGCGACGGTGCTCGCCTGGATCGCTGCGGGGAAGCACTGCAGAGAGGAACGCGCGGTATTACCCAGGTTCAGGGCCCTCTAGGTGAGGTAAAACCCCTACGTCCTGCCTCGAGTTGTATTGCACTTGCTTGGAGAGGTTTTCAGTACAGGGCGAGCTTGGCGAGCTCTGAGTGGCTAACAATGGCTACTTCTAACCTCAGATCTAGGGTTTCGAGCTTGTGAATCTACCAGAGTCTGAACTCTCCAACCCTCGAACCCTTTGCCCGAACGGTCTCCTCCTCCTTTTATAGGCGTCTCGGGCCTCTTCCCCAAAACATCTTGGCGGGAAGGGCTACCACATGGCGACGAAGGAGGAGGCGCGGTGCACCAAAAAGGTAGAGTCCACCATAAAGGTGAAGGCCATGGACGTGGTCCACGGAAGGGGACCGGCGTCACCAAAGCTGAAAAGGGCCACCGGCCAACCAGGACGGTGGGCTGGCGCTGCAGAAGGCGAGATGGGTCCCGCAGTGACGTCGTCCTCGGAGGGTAGCTGCAGGCGGTTCCCTTATCACCAAAGTAGCAATACTCGTTGTCCGCTTTGCTTGGTGCCGCTTTGTTGACCGCTTTATACATAGAAACGGCAACTGCGGCGCTGCTGTCACCGCGCGCTGGCGCGGTCGTCACTCTGCACATGGGCGCAGAACCCATGTGCGCTCTGCCGCGGAGGCATAGCTGGCTTCGAGAGGAAGGAAGCCTCACGAGGTAAAGGGCCTCACCGAGCCTTTCGGCTTGGTCCTTAGCAGAATTGTTGGTGGCGTCCGAGACGCCCTCTCGAGGAGAGGTCCCTCGCCAAGGGAGAAAACCCTCGACGAGGAGAAAAGGTCCCTCGCGAGGAAAAACCCTCGCGAGGCTCACCAGGCTTGGAGAGCCTGGTCCTTAGCGAAATCTTCTGAAGATTCTTGTGGGCCCTGGCAGGCCGGCCCGTGGTACCCTGGTTTCCACTGTGCCGACAGTAGCCCCCGGGCCCGCGATGGGCACGCCGAGGCCCATGGATGAAGGCGAAGCGTCGAGGGCCCAACGGTGCCTGCCAGGGGCCGTGACACGTGGGGCGCAGCGGTTGCGCCCGTGGCCACGATCTCCTCGGCTTCAACGGGCGACGTGGCGGGGCCCGCCACGACTCGGGAGCCGGTCAATAAAGCCTGGGCGCGTAGACTGCGCCCTTCACTTCTCCCATAACTCCTCCGCACTCTTCTCCCAATGCCTCCAAAACATCTCCTTCTTCCCAGAGCACTCCAACTCCAGGGTCTTTGTCTTCTTCTCCGACGACCGATGGCTCCGAAGAAAGCAACCGCCGACCCGAAGGGCAAGACTGTGATGCGGGCCGGCGCGTCGGCGGCGGCGGCGCGCGGTGCTGCCCTCGCGGAGGCGCTGCCTCCAACCCGCGTCAACGCGGTGGAGATAGCAAAGGTGCGCCAGATGGCGGCGGCGGGCACCAATGAGCACGGTGCCACCGAGATGAGGCCGTCCGGCAACAGGCTCACCGAGGGGTTCTACGCCATCTTCATCCACACTCTTTACGCCGGCCTTGTTCCTCCCTTCTCTGAGTTCCTCTTGGCGATTCTGGAGGTTTACCAGATCCAACTTCTCCACCTTCACCCCAACTCCATTCTTATCCTTGCCATCTTCGCCCACCTCTGCGAGGCCTACATCGGCATCCGCCCCTCGGTGGCGCTCTTCCGTAGCTTCTACTCCCTTCGGAACACCGCCTCCAACGAGCGGCTCGGCTGCGTCTCCTTCCGTATCGCCGCCGCCAGGAGTGAGAACTACATTCCCATCGCCTGGTGCGGTGAGAACGCCATCACCAAGGTGACGAAGAAGGTGGAGGACTTCCGCAAGAAGTGGCTCTACGTCAACACCAAGAAGACAAATCCTCTCTTGGAGGTGCCCGAGGCCCCCCCGAGGAAGTGGGCGCGCTAGGCGAGCGCAGACTTCGGGGGCCAGACGCTTGACGTGGTGTACGGGTGCATCCAGCGCATCCACGTGGCCGGGGTCACCGGCCAGATGGTGGCAAGAGACTTCATGAGGCGCCGGATCGCCCCCCTCCAATGGCACTCCGAGCCGGTGTGGCGGTACACAGGCAAGGGGGACGCGATGTGGCTTAGCTCGGACGGCTTCGCGCCTGAGGTGATGCGCTAGATCATGGGGGTCCTCTTCACGACGACGGAGATCCCATCTCCTACCAACGACGAGGCCCGGCCGCTCATCAGCTTTGCCGAGGAGAGCATTGAGGCGCAACGCCGGTGCATGCCCGTGTTCGACGAGTGGGGAATTGTGCCTGCAGGGCACCGCGGGCCTCGTCCTAACCCGTGGGCGGCGGAGCCGGAGTACATGGACGAGTCTCCGGAGCCGGAGGAGGCCGAAGAGTCTATCGAGGAAGAGGCCTCGAGAGGCGCAGATCCCCTCGGCGAGGACGAGGCCTCGAGAGACGCCGACCCCGTTGGCGAGGACGAGGCCTCGAGAGGCGCCAACCCCTCGAGAGGCTCCGCCGGCTCTTCAAGGAGCGCTCCTGCCGAGGTGGACCTCCAGGTGCTCTCCTCCAGCGATGAGGAGGACGCCTTCCGCGTCGCCCGCTCCCGACGTGTCGGAGAGGAGGAGGAGACGAGCGGCAGTGGGGGAGGACACTGCGAGCCCCGCTCCAAGGCCATCCACGACAGGAGAGCCGCGACCGCGAGGAGCGCTCCTCGCGCGGAGGCAGGGGCGCCTCAAGAGGAGGCCGGAGCAAGCAACACCTAGCCGCCCAAGGCGAAGAAGAGGGTGTGGGTTATGGCTGACGAGTAAGCCTCGACTCTTATTTTTCTTTTGTCGCTTTTGCTTCTGGAAAACCCTCTTGAAGGATCTTCTACTTGTCTTTCTTTCAGGCAACCTGCGGAGCCAAAGAGGCGGCGGCTCCGCAAGCTTGGAGAGACCGCCAGCGTCGTCGCGGAGACGCCTGCGGCTGATGAGCCATGGCAGGCAGCTGTTCCTCCCGCGGGCGAGCACCGCGCGGAGGTGGTGGTTGAAGAGGTGGCGCCGTCACCAGTCCGTGCGGCAACTCCTCCCGCGGTGGAGCACCGCGCGGAGGAGGTGATGGAAGAGGTGGCGCCGTCGTCGGCTCGGGCGGCAACTCCTCCCGTGGTGGAGCACCGCGCGGAGGAGGTGAGAGAAGAGGTGGCGCCGCCGTCGCCAACTAGGACGGCCATTCCTCCCGTCCAGCCCGGGACAGAGGAGGAGAGGGTGGACGAGGAGATCGACATGGAGCCGCCTCCGAAGGAGGAGGAGGCCCCCTCAAGAGGGGCCAATGCGCCCGAGGCCGTGGTGGACGCGGCCGCCACGAAGAGGGCAGGAAACACCCCTGAGGAGCAGGAGGCGGAGGCACCTCCAGAGCCCACAGACGCCGGAGCTGAGCGCGAGAGGACGCCCAGCCCCCAGAGGGCACCCGAAGCGGGTGTCGAGGGAGGTGCCCCCACGAGCCCCCGGGCCGCACCAGAGGCGGCCGTGAGCCCAAGGCAAGAGGCCTCGGGCGCCTCGACAAGGGTTGAGGCCTCCGCACCCAGCAGTGGTGCGGGGACCTTGGCGCTGCAGGAACCGCGGCGCCATGCAATTCGTCGCCGAGTCGTCCTCAATCAGGCGCGGCGAACGCTCGACGACCTGGAGGAGCAGCTCGCCGAAGAAGAACTCGCCCTAGCGGAGGAAAGGACAAGGCTTAGCGAGGCCTGGGCCCTCCTCCACGAGAGGGTGGAGATGTGCCGCCAGCAGGACGCGGCGGCCCAGGCGGAGCGCTAAGAGTCCCTTCGCTTCGCCAAAGAGACCCGCGACATCGTCAAGCGGGAGGCGGAGGAGGTCATGGACCAGCTGGACGCCTCCAGGGAAACACTCGAGGTGGAGACCGCCTCCAAGCACGAGGAGCTAGTGGCCGCGGAGCAGAAATTTGCCACTGACTCTGAGGTCGCAAGGGCCAGCTTGAAGGAGCTCCGCGAGCTGCTGGATGCTCGCGAGGGGCAGCTGGCGCTGCGCGAGGCGGAGCTGGCGTGACGCGAGGGAGAACTCTCCCTCCGCGAGAAGGAGCTGCGCCAGTGCGAGGAGCAGGCCCAGCTGCTCGAGGAGGCCCAGGCCACCCGCGAGGGGCAGCTGCAGGAGCGCGAGGGCCTGGTGGCCCAAAATGAAGCCACCTACGCGGAGCGCCACGAGAAGGCCAACGCCGACTTCGAGGTGAAGCGGAAAAGAATCCAGGATGAGGCCGACCTCAAGGTCAAGCTTGTCCGCGAAAGCCTCGCCAAGGATTATGATGAGAAGGCCACGAAGCAGGAGGACCGCTTCAAAGCAAAGCGCAAGGAGTTCCAAGACCGCATCAAGGAGCTCGAGCTGGAGGAGAAGCGGATGACCTCCTGCCTCGAGCACGCCAGGGAGGCTCAGGCTCGCGCGGAGGGGAATGCTGCCGCCCTGGAGAGGGACCTGGACGAGCTCCGACAGCAGGTGGGGCCGGTCGTGAGCCTCGTGGAGCAGGCACGGGACCAGCGCCAGATTGGCCAGTCCATGTCACGCCAGCGCCAGGGCATTCTCCAGAGCTTGGTGAACCGCGCGCGTGCCGTCGGGAACGACTTGAGGATCGAAGTGCCCCCCTTCTCCGCAGGGATCGACGCCGAAGTCGCGTACTCGTTCTTCTTCGAGCAATTCCTTGAAAAGCTTGAGGAGACCGCGAAGGGCTTCGACGCGCGCGTCGTGGAGGAGAGCCGCGATCTCCTCGTCATCGCCACCAGCCGCATCTTCAGCAACCTCGTGAGGCTCCAGCCCTCGCTTGACCTCGAGGCTGTGATGGCGCCGCCGGTCAACATCAGCGACAAGGCACGGAAGGCCGCCGACGCGTACGCCAAGAAATTCGACCAAGTCGTAGTCGATGAGGACGAAGGCGACGGCGAGGAGGATGCTCTGGAGGAGGAGGCGGAGACTGCCGTGGACGAGGCAGGCACCTCAGGGGGCGCGACGGCTTGAACTCCTGTATCTGGACGTGCAGAGGCACGAATTAGCTTAGCATTTATTTGTAATAGCCCTGTAAAGACTTGGTTTTATCTTTGTTTGCTTGGTTGAACATCCCTCATGAGGCTTTTGTCTTCCCTTTCATGTCTTTTTTGCTCTACGTCTTAGGACCCTCTCTTAGCGCTACACCACCGCCGCTTCGGTATGCGAGAGTCAGGGCTCCACAAGGCCGGGGGGTGTGTGAGGCCTCAAGAGGTAAGAGCCCCTAAGTCGCGATGCTTGGGGCTCCCCTTTAACGTGCAAGCAGCCCATGAGGCGCAGGAGAGAGAAAAGAGGCTCAAGGGACGAAAACCAGCGAAAAGAATTTCAACCCAGTGTTTGGACTTAGCTTCTTGAGGCATTTTTCCTTGGAGAGGGTGTTGGTTCCCTGACGAGGTGTTTTCGCCTTGGAGAGGGTGTTGGTTCCCTGACGAGGTGTTTTCGCCTTGGAGAGGGTGTTGGTTCCCTGACGAGGTGTTTTCGCCTTGGAGAGGGTGTTGGTTCCCTGACGAGGTATCTTGGACCTGTTTCCTGCGTTTTGACAGATAGGCGTACCCACAAGCAATACATAGCTAGAACTTATGCGCGCTCGTAGGTTCCTTCATGTGTGTCTCGCGAGGAGAACAAGCACCAAGGTCCTTGGTGAGTTGACGTGCACGGGAGCCGGCTCATGAGTTCAGAGCTCCTTAGGAGTTGACATGCATGAAAGCTGACCCGTGAGTTCAGAGCTCGGATCCCTTGGGTTTTAGGTGCTGCCGGGATGCTCCCGTGGCATGGCACCATGCTAGCCCCCGCTCGTGAGATACACAGGAGGGATCATACGAGCAAGGATGAAACAGCAAATAACATAAAAGCTTACCAAAGCAACAACATATGCTGGCGTGAAGCGCAAAGGTTCAAAGTGACCTGAAACAGAGGTTCATTACACTGGCGTGGCCAGAAACACAAAAAATCCGCCATGTCAGGCATTGGGTTCCACATGTTGTGGCTGAGACTCTCGAGGGGGCGTGCTCGGGGCGACGCATGTAGAGAGAGCTCAGAGGGGCCCCTATGCGGGGGTGGCTTGTAGAGCCTGCGGTCCACCATGGCAGGCATGGGGATCCACCTCGCCAAGGCATGGTGCCTGAAGCAGTCACCTTGCCGAGGCGCGGTGGCTTGGGAGTCTTCTTGAACGGCCCGCGGCAGCGTGTAGTAGAGAGGGGAGCCCGAAATTTTTCCTAGTGGAGGATGAAGGCGCGAGGCTCTCCCTTGATGCAAAAAATTGCTTGTCGAGGACGATCAGGGGTAGAACTTGCGCAGGTGCTGGATGTTCCAGGGGTTGGCGACAGGGATGCCGTCCTCCGTCTCGAGCCGCGCGGAGCCAGGCCTGGCGATGTGGACGACCCTGTAGGGTCCTTCCCACATTGGCGAGAGCTTGTGGAGGCCTGCCCTGGAGAGGATTCTCCTCAGGACGAGGTCTCCTGCTTCGAGAGTGCGCGGGCGGATGTGGCGGCTGTGGTAGCGACGGAGATCTTGCTGGTACCTTGCCGATCTCTGGGCCGCATTGCGGTGGAGCCCTTCAAGCAGCAGGAGGTCGTTGTTGCGCAGCTCGTCCAACTCAGCCTCTTTGAAGGCCAAGACTCGGGGAGAGCCATGAGTGATCTCGCTGGGGAGGACGGCTTCAACACCATAGACGAGGGAGAACGGCGTCTCACCAGTTGGTTTTGTTGGCGTGGTGCGGATGGACCAGAGCACCGAGGGGAGCTCATCGATCCAGTGCTTGCCGCTGGCCTTGAGGCGGTTGAAGCTTCTTGTCTTGAGGCCCTTGAGCACCTCGGCGTTAGCTCGCTCAGCCTGCCCGTTGCTTCGTGGGTGCGCCACCGAGGCGTAGCAGATTTGGGCGCCGAGGCTGCCGCAGTGGGACTTGAAGGCGCCGCTGATGAACTGTGAGCCATTGTCGGTGATGATGCGATTGGGCACGCCGAAGCGGCAGACCAGGCCCCTTATGAATTTCAACGCCGACTTCGCCGGTATGGTGCGCACGGGTTCCACCTCAGGCCACTTGGTCAATTTGTCGATGGCGACGTAGAGGTAGCGGTAGCCCCCGAGCGCTCGCGGGAAGGGTCCCAGGAGGTCCAGCCCCCAGACTGCGAACGGCCAGGAGAGCGGGATCGTCTGGAGTCCTTGCGCGGGCTGGTGTATCTGCTTGGCGTGGAATTGGCAGGCGTCGCAGGATTGGACGATTGCGGCTGCATCTTGAAGCACTAAGGGCCAGTAGAAGCCACTCCGGAAGACTTTGCCTATAAGGGTGCGCGAGGACGAATGGTGGCCGCACTCTCCGCTGTGGATGTCGTTGATGAGCTGGCGGCCTTCCTCGGCAGGGACGCACAGCAAGGCAACCCCATTGGGGCGCTTACGGTACAGGTCTCCGTCATGGAGGCAGTAAGACTTGGCCTGGCGAGCGATTCTTTCGGCTTCAGCGTCTTCGTCGGGGAGGGCTCGATTTTGCAGGTAGTTCTTGATCTCGTCGATCCAACTAGTGTCTTGTCGTACCAAGGTCAGCAGCAAGCGATCGGCTGAGGGCAGCCCGCAGTTTGGTGCTCCACTTGTTGGGGCTGGTGAGAGCTCCTCGTCGATGCTGATGGTGACCACTGGTTGCTTGACTGAGGCCTTGGTGAGTCTCTCCTCGAACACTCCAGGCTTCTGGGCTTCCCTTCTTGCTGCTCGCCTGGCGAGGTCATCTGCTTCTTGGTTTTCTGCTCGCGGGATGTGCTTGAGCTCCATGCCCCTGAAATGCTTCTCTAGCTTGCGTACCTCTTCAAGGTAGGCCACCATGTAGGTGTCCTTAGGCGTGTAGCTTTTGTTGGAGAAGTGGACGAGGAGCTGAGAGTCGCCCTTGATGAGGATGCGCTTGACACTGAGGGCAATGGCAGCTTTGAGCCCGGCGAGGAGGCCTTCATATTCAGCAATGTTGTTGGAGACCTTGTCGTTGTCCTTGAAGCACAGCTGGACGGCGTAGTAGAGCTTGTCGCCTGTTGGTGAGGTGAGAACGGCACCAGCCCCTGCACTACTGGCCGCGAAGGCCCGTCGAAGTGCATGGTCCAGGAGCCTGGTTCCGTCCCACCTAAGGCTGTGGCTTCCTCCTCTTGAGGCTCTTCTTCGCGTGTGTCTGCCCACTCGGCCATGAAATCGGCCAGCGCCCTGGCCTTGATGACCCTGGTGGTGTCAAACTCCAGCTCGAAAGGTTGTAGCTCGATGCCCCAGCCTGCGACGCGATCTGTTGCGTTTGGGTTGCGCAGGACTTGCTCCAGGGGATATGAGGTGACCACCTTGATGGGGTGACCCTGGAAGTAGTGGCGTAGTTTCCTGGAGGCGCTGAGGAGTGAGAAGAGGAGCTTTTGCTGCATGGGGTAGCGCTCGCGAGCGTCTCGCAACACTGTGCTGACGAAGTAGACGGGATGCTCGACGAGGGTAGTCGTTGGCGTGGCAGCGGCTGGCTCCTCTCTAGGCTTGATGGAGTCCTCGACGAGGGTTTCTTGAGGCCCCGCTTGTAGAGGCTCGGCATGAGGCTGGAGGCTTGACGAGGGTGCTTCCTTGTCGGGTGGTTCTGGGCTTGGCGATGTAGAGGTCTGCTTGGCGAGGACTGGCTCTTTCCTTTCAGCCACCAAGACTGCGCTTGCCGTCTGTGGAGTGGCTGCAAGATACAGCTTCAGAGGCTCGCGAGGGCGTGGGGCAACCATGATGGGTGGGCTCGCCAGGTACTTCTTCAGGTCCTCAAAGGCCTTTGCTGCTTCAGGGGGTCCACTTGAAAGGACCGGACCTCTTCATGATCTTGAAAAATGGCAGCGCCCTCTCGCCGAACTTGGAGATGAAACGGCCAAGGCTGGCCATACATCCCGCTAGGCGTTGCATGTCCTTGAGGCGACGAGGAGGCTGCATCTGCTGTATGGATTTTATCTTGTCGGGGTTGGCCTCGATGCCGCGGTGGGATACCAGGAACCCGAGGAGCTTGCCTGAAGGGACCCCAAAGACGCACTTGGCGGGGTTCAGCTTGATGTTGACCTTGCGCAGGTTGGCAAAGGTCTCCTCGAGGTCCTGGATGAGCGTGCTTTCTTCACGAGTCTTGACGACGATGTCATCGACGTAGGCCTCTGCATTCTTCCCCATTTGAGCCCCCAAGGCGATCCTCATGAGGCGCTGGAAAGTGGCGCCGGCGTTCTTCAGGCCGAAGGGCATGCAGACGTAGCAAAACACACCACAAGGGGTGAGAAATGCTGTTTTCTCCTCGTCCTCCTTCGCCATCTTGATCTGGTGGTAACCAGAGAAGGCATCCAGAAAACAGAGGAGTGCGCAGCCGGCGGTGGAGTCCACGATCTGGTTGATCCTCGGGAGGGGATAGGGGTCCTTGGGGCAGGCCTTGTTGAGGTCGGTGAAGTCGATGCAGAGGCGGCTTCCTCCGGTGTGTTTGGGGACGACCACACCGTTGGCGAGACAAGTAGGATGGACCACTTCCTTGATGATGCTGGCCTTCTTCATCTTCTCTACTTCCTTGATGATGAAGTCTTGTTTCTCTGGCGCCTGGCGCCGCGCCTTTTGCTTCACGGGGCGTGCGTTCGGACACACGGCTAAGTGGTGCTCGATCACCTCCCTCGGTACTCCAGACATATCTGACGGTGTCCATGCGAACATGTCAGAGTTTGCCCTGAGGAAGGCGACGAGCGCGCTTTCCTATTTGGGAGGCAGGTTGGCGCCGATGGTGACGCTAGCCCCCGAGCCGTTCGCCTCAAGAGGCACCTGCTTTGTCGCGGCCTTCTCTTGAGAGAAAAGCTGCTTCTTCTTCGCGGGGGGCCTCGGCAGGGGCTCTTCGTCCTTGTCAGCGGGTGACGCCACCGCGGCAGCCTTGTAGGCCGCTTGCGCAGCGTACAAGGCGTCCGAGACCACGCCGCGGATGATGATGGTGCCACCCGAGCCAGGGAGATTGACGAGGTTGTAGGCGTGGTGGGTCACCGCCATGAACTTGGCGAGGGCGGGGTAGCCGAGGATGGCGTTGTAGGGCAGGCCGATGTGCGCGACGTCGAAGTCGATCAGCTCGGTGCGGTAGTTGGCCTGGGTGCCGAAAGTGACGGCGAGCCTCACCTGCCCCAAGGGGGTGGTGAGACCCTCAGTCACCCCCGAGAAGGGCCTGGTGGGCATGAGCCGCTCGTAGGGCACCTGCAGCTTCTCGAATGTCTCGACAGAGATGACATTGAGGCCTACACCCCCATCAATGAGCGTCTTAGAGACGGCGATGTTGTTGATGGTGGGAGTGCAGACCAGCGGGATGGTGCCAATGGTTGAGGTGGACTTGGGGTCGTCGGCGGAGTCAAAGGTGATGGGGCACTGGGACCACTTGAGGGGCCTGGAGGCCTCAACCCCGGGGAGGGCTGCCGCGACCTCGCGAGCGAATTGCTTGAAGTGGCGGTTGGAGCTGGGGGCCTGAGCCCCGCCAAGGATGCAAGCGGCCCCGCGAGGCACCTGGTAGCCCTCAGGAGTCTCGGCAGGGAGTTTGTCGTTCATGGGTTGGGCGGTGTTGGCTTGGGGGTTCTGCTGGTAATTGTCGTCGTAGTTGTTGTTGTTCCAGCGTCGCCCCTCGCGGCCGCCGCGGCCTCCGCCGCGACCTCCGCGGCCCTGGGGCCGACCGTTTGCCTCGCGAGCCTCGTGAAGCCTCTTGAGGTTGTAGCAGTCCTCGGTGGCGTGGGAGTGCCTGTTGTGGTAGATGCAGAAAGGGCGATCATCCTTCTTCTCGGGTCCTGCGGCTGGAGTGGCAGCTTGGCGAGGCTGCTTGGCGTCAGGCTCTACCGCGAGGACCGCTGTGGTTTTGCGCTTCTCAGTGGATTTCTTCTTCTTCTTGGACCCCTCGGCGGGGTCCCCTGGCTCGTTCTTGACGAACAAGCGGCCCTCCTCAGCCTTGGCGCACTTGTCCGCCAAGTCGAAAAGCTTGACGACGGTGGTGATGTTGTCGTGGCTGCCAAGCTTCTCGAGCTTGTCGTGACCCCAGCCTGGAAGGCCGAAATGACCTGGGCGTCGGTGGCGTTGGGGATTTTGTTGCGCACTTGGCTGAAGCACTGGATGTACTTGCGGAGGGTCTCGCCAAGCTTCTGATGCACGGCGCGGAGGTCGTTGTACGTGAGGCCGCGCTCGTACGTGCCCTTGAAGTTGGCGACGAAGCACCGGCAGAGGTCCTCCCAAGTGTTGATGGACTCGGCGGGGAGGTTGGTGAGCCATGAGGACGCGGAGTCCTTCAGGGCCATGGGGAACCAGTTTGCCATGACCTTGTCGTCGCCCCCGGCGGCCTGGATGGCCAGAGTGTAGAGCTGCAGGAACTCCAGGGGGTTGTTCTTGCCGTCGTAGCGCAGAGGAAGATCCGGCCGGAACTTGACCGGCCAGACGACGTGACGGAGGCTGCGAGTGAACGCGGCCGTCGTGCCATTGGCGAGGGTGGCGTGGAGGTGGCGCCCTGCGGCGGCGACATCATGGACGGCGCGGTTGTGGCGATCCTGATTGCGCTCGATGCTCACGCGTGCGTCCTCCGGGGCCCGCTGCACGATTTGGCAGTCGTGCGGCGACGATGCGTGCGATGCGGCGCGGTTCTCGCGAGGAGGAGCCCCAGGAGCAGGTTGCGGTGGAGCCGGTGGAGCCGGAGCGGGAGCAGGCGCGGGGTGACGAGGAGGAATGGGGGGAGCATGAGGCGCGCCGTGCGCCACGTCCCCTGTGCGGGCAGAGAGGACCAGCGAGCGAGACGGTGCAGGAGCGGCGGCGCGAGCGGCGCCGATGAGCTCGGAGACGCGGTTGAGCCAGGCCTCCTGGGCCTCCGGCGTGGGGCGGTACTGCAGCAGCTCCTGCGCCATGAGAAGCGCTGTCGCCGGGCTGGGCGCAGGGCGGCTCAGCGAGGAAGCAACACGGTCCTGCGACGGGTGCAAGGAGGAGGCCTCCTCTTCGCCGAGGTCATCCTCAGCGTGGTCGACGTCGTCGTCCTCCGGCTGCGATGCGGGGCTCGGGGTCGACGTGGTGCTCCGGAGCAGCACTCCCACGCGGGCGGCCGCGCGGGCGGCCGGTAGGAGGAGCGGTGGCGGCACTAGCCGTCCGGCGAGCGAGTCGTTCGGCGCGGGAGCCGGCCATGGCGGTGTCGAGGTTGAAGATGCGCCTTAGCCCCCTACCTGGCGCGCCAAATGTCGGAGAACTGTCCCAGGAACTAGGTGTGTCTCGCGAAGGATTGAGTAAGGGGCTGAACACGGAATCAAACAACCCTCAACGTGCCTCGGCGACGGTGCTCATCTGGATCGCTGCGGGGAAGCACTGCAGAGAGGAACGCGCGGTATTACCCAGGTTCAGGGCCCTCTAGGTGAGGTAAAACCCCTACGTCCTGCCTCGAGTTGTATTGCACTTGCTTGGAGAGGTTTTCAGTACAGGGCGAGCTTGGCGAGCTCTGAGTGGCTAGCAATGGCTACTGCTAACCTCAGATCTAGGGTTTTGGCTTGTGAAACTACCAGAGTCTGAACTCTCCAACCTTCGAACCCTTTTGCCCGAACGGGCTCCTCCTCCTTTTATAGGCGTCTCGGGCCTCTTCCCCAAAACATCTTGGCGGGAAGGGCTACCACATGGCGACGAAGGAGGAGGCGCGGTGCACCAAAAAGGTAGAGTCCACCATAAAGGTGAAGGCCATGGACGCGGTCCACGGCAGGGGAGCGGCGTCACCAAAGCTGAAAAGGGCCACCGGCCAACCAGGACGGTGGGCTGGCGCTGCAGAAGGCGAGATGGGTCCCGCGGTGACGTCGTCCTTGGAGGGTAGCTGCAGGCGGTTCCCTTATCACCAAAGTAGCAATACTCGTTGTCTGCTTTGCTTGGTGCCGCTTTGTTGACCGCTTTATACATAGAAATGGCAACTCCGGCGCTGCTGTCACCGCGCGCTGGCGCGGTCGTCACTCTGCACATGGGCGCAGAACCCATGTGCGCTCTGCCGCGGAGGCATAGCTGGCTTCGAGAGGAAGGAAGCCTCGCGAGGTAAAGGGCCTCGCCGAGCCTTTCGGCTTGGTCCTTAGCAGAATCTGTTGAATATATTAGCAATTTAGCATATGATTTAATCCGAAATATTATCATGTAAATCAAGGCGGTAGCAAGTAGACTAAACATGCAAACAAATAATCTAACGGATGAACCGATCCAATCTATAGCAACCGCTAGACAAACGAATTGAATAAACATATCATATAGAATGGACAGGAACACGTACTGAACAGCGGGAGCAGAACCGCTGGAGTTGGTGTTGACGTTGTCGCCCATGTTGAGGTTGCTGAAGAAGTCGCTGAGATCCGGGAAGAAGTTGTCGGTGTGGAGAAACTCGTCGTCCGATGACGACGTCGTGATGCCAGTAGTCGCGCCGGAGCGCTCCCCAAAAACCTGATTGCCCCTCACCCGTACAGGTTGACGAGAGGCAGGGTTCCGGAGGCCTACTGTCCCGACAGTCGGTGCACGCCGACGGACGGGATGAGGAAGACGATGGCGGCGGCGCAATGAACTGGAAGGAGGTAGTCGCGTATGCGTCTGGTGGTGGCGGCTAGGGTTGTGCAGGCGCTTATGTAGTGCGGCTGGAAAGATCGTGGGACGTAGCCCACGTCCGAGTCGGGCCCGCCACGATCCAGAGAGACCGGAAGCAAAACGGGCTGAGTAACGCGTCCGTTAATGACTCATAATTAATGCGAATTAATTTTCCAAACGGCAAAACAAAAGATAAGCTCTCGGCTCGGCTCAATCCCACAACCCACGGCGCGTCGTGACGAACGAACGAGCGAGGAGGAGGAGGAGGAGGAGTGCGCGAGGGCTCTCTCTTGTTCTCACTCACATACAAGCACTAGAACAACTCTCCTTATAAACCACTCCAACTCTCTCCCAACTAGCAATGTGGGACTAAACTTTAGTCCCCCACTAGTGCTGCCACTGATTTTTGGAATGGGCCATGTGAGTTTCAGAATTTGATAATGGGCCATGGGCCAAAGGCCAAAGCGGTTGAAATTCCAGCAATCCCCCACAAACTCTCATTGGCACATCTCCTCAATAAGTTTCCAGAACATTGTTTTATATACCGGTATGTCGTGTAGACTGTTAAGTTGAACTTCCACTTAAAGCTTCATATTACACTAGATTGCAACTTAAATAGTGGACTATGCCTTGAACTACAAGTTTTCTGCGCACTAGCTTCATACAAAGCCTAGACCGATACTAGGCTGCCGCGAGGCTTCCTCGCGGTTTGGAGCTTATGCGTCATACTCCAGGGCCTTTCATGAGTTTACTAGAGAGCACCCAACTCTCATAGATTGCGACGTTTAACAATCAGACTCATATAGGTGTGTTCTTCAAAAGATGTTCTGTAGGACAACATCTCAGCTAAAATAAGCCACTTAGAACACATTAAGATAAATATCAACCTGCCATACAGAATAGGAGAGTATTGCATCTTACGGAGTGGTAAAATTGCTATAGGGATATATACTCTCCTCCAAGCTGACCAACAGCTTGTCTCCCAGCTCTAATTCACGGGATCTCCGATCACATAGAGTAGGTTACCACTGTGGACAACTCATACCGTGGGTCTCAAACCCATCTCCCTCGATGCATTATCTATCACATTACGTGATAAACCCTTTGTGAAGGGGTCTGCCAAGTTCATGGTTGTTTGGATATAATCCAACGTAATAACTCCGGAGTTTTTCAATTTCCTGACAGATTTCAATCTCCTCTTCACATGCCTTGATGACTTCATATTGTCCTTAGAACTGTTCACCTTGACGATCACAGTTTGATTATCACAGTTCATTAGGATTGCGGGTATTGGTTTTTCAACCACAGGCAAGTCCATCAAAAGCTCACGAAGCCACTCTGCTTCAACAGTGGCTGTGTCTAATGCTGCGAGTTCTGCTTCCATAGTTGACCTCGTTAAGATGGTCTGCTTGCAAGACTTCCAAGAAACAGCGCCACCACCAAGTGTAAAAATATAACCACTAGTGGCCTTAATCTCATCAGCATCAGATATCCAATTAGAATCACTATAACCTTCCAGAACTCTCGGGTTTCCGGTGTAGTGAATTCCAAAGCTCGCAGTGCCTTTTAAATAGCGCATAACTCTCTCAAGCGCATGCCAATGATCATCTCCCGGATTAGAAACAAACCGGCTCAACTTGCTCACAGCAAAAGAGATGTCAGGCCTCGTGGCACTCGCCAAATACATAAGCGAGCCTATAATCTGAGAATATCTCAGTTGATCTCTAGCAATCCGTCGATTCTTTCGAAGCAACACACTAGGATCATATGGAGTAGAAGAAGGCTTGTAGTCACTATACCCGAAGCGACTCAAGACCTTTTCCACATAGTGAGACTGAAGCAGTGTAATCCCACCATTATCATCTCTCAACAGCTTGATGTTCAAGATAACATCAGCTACTCCTAGATCCTTCATCTCAAAACAACGAGATAAGAAATCCTTCACCTCCTTGATTAAATCAAGATTGGTTCCAAATATCAGTATGTCGTCGACATATAGACAAAGAATAACTCCCTCGCCCCCACCATGGCGATAGTACACACACTTGTCAGCTTCGTTTACAACAAAGCCTTCAGCAGTCAAAGTCCTTTCAAACTTCTCATGCCATTGCTTAGGAGCTTGCTTGAGGCCATATAGCGACTTCAATAACTTACACACTTTGCCTTCCTGACCGGGCACTACGAAACCATCTGGCTGCTCCATGTAAATTTCCTCGTCCAACTCTCCATTAAGGAAAGCTGTCTTAACGTCCATTTGATGAACGAGAAGACCGTGCGAGGCAGCCAATGAAAGTAGCACTCGTATAGTGGTCAATCTAGCCACAGGTGAGTAAGTATCAAAGAAGTCTTCACCTTCTTTCTGGGTATAACCCTTGGCCACAAGCCTTGCCTTGTACTTTTCAATTGTACCATCAGGCCTAAGCTTTTTCTTGAACACCCACTTACATCCTACAGGTTTGCACCCATAAGGACGATCAGTGATCTCCCAGGTTCCGTTAGCCATGATGGAATCCATCTCGCAACGAACAGCTTCCTTCCAGTAGTCAGCATCAAGTGATGCATAAGATTCTGAAATAGTTCTGGGTGTGTCATCCACGAGGTACACAATGAAATCATCACCAAAGGACTTTGCAGTCCTCTGTCTCTTGCTCCTTACAGGAATTTCAATGTCATCCTCTACTGGATTCTCTACGTGTTCTATCGGAATGGTGGGTATAGGGATCTCAGCCAAATCCTGACTAGACGAAGTAGGAATCTCCTGATTTGATGAGCTAGCCATATCCTTCATAGGAAATATGTTCTCAAAGAAAGTCGCATCATTCGACTCTATAATCATACCAACATGCATGTCGGATACCTCAGATTTTACTATCAAAAATCTATAACCAATGCTATTAAAAGCATAGCCCAGAAGAACACAATCTACGGTTTTGGGTCCAAGCTTGCGCTTCTTGGGAATTGGTATATTGACTTTCGCCAAACAACCCCAAGTACGTAGGTAAGAGAGTTTCAGCCTTTTCCTTTCCCATTCCTCAAATGGAGTAATGGTTTTATTCTTTGTGGGAACTCGGTTTAGGACATGACACGCAGTCATTAGCGCCTCCCCCCACCATGCCTTGGAGAGACCCGAAGTGTCTAACATGGCATTAACCAAATCAGATAGAGTTCGGTTCTTTCTTTCAGCTACCCCATTTGACTGAGGTGAATAGGGAGGCGTCCTCTCATGGATAATACCATGTTCCGCACAAAACGAATTAAATTCATTGGAAAAATACTCTCCACCATGATCAGACCTTAACCGTTTAATTTTACGATCAAGTTGGTTCTCTGCCTCGGCCTTATAGTTTTTGAAGTAAGTTAAAGCCTCATCTTTTGATTTCAGAAGATACACATAACAATATCTAGTGGAGTCATCAATAAGTGTCATGAAATATTTCTTTCCACCTTTTGTCAACACACCATTCATCTCACAAAGATCAGAATGTATAAGCTCGAGTGGTGTCAAGTTTCTCGGTTCCGCAGTCTTATGGGACTTGCGAGGTTGCTTGGCTTGAACACACACTTGACACTTGGAACCTTTGACAGTAGTAAATTTCGGAATTAAACTCATATTTGCTAATCGCGTCATGCAACCAAAGTTAATATGACAAAGTCGTGAATGCCATACATCAGAATCATTATCGTGGCAAACATGATTAATAACTTTAGTGCAAACATCTGACAAAGATAAGCGGAACAAGCCTCCGCACTCATAACCTTTACCAACAAAATGTCCATACTTGGAAATTACAACTTTATTGGACTCGAAAACCAACTTAAAACCATCTCGACATAAACGCGAACCGCTGACGAGATTCTTATTGATGGAGGGCACATGATGAACGTTCTTCAGTCGCACGATCTTCCCCGAAGTAAACTTCAGATCGACCGTACCAACACCACGAACAGTAGCATGTGACCCGTTCCCCATCAGCACGGGGGAAGTCCCTGTGGCCTGGTAAGAAGAAAACAATGAAGCATCAGCACAAACATGTACATTGGCACCAGTATCAACCAACCATTCAGGTGAATGAAAAACTGAAAGGATGGTAGGAAATATACCGTACCCAGATTCCTTCATCTCAACATCGCCAATGACAACGTTGGCAGTCTTGCCGCCGTTCTCAGGTTCGCGCGACTCATGGCGGTTTGGACAACGAGGAGCCCAGTGACTTGGATCACCGCAAATATGGCATGATCCCTTCCGCTGCTTCTTATTGTTGTTCTTCTTAAAGTTGGTAGGCTGAGAAGGCTTGAACTTGCCATTGGACTTGCCTTTACCCTCGGATTTTTTCTTGTTATATTTGGGCTGGTAGTTCTTCTTCTGTACCATGTGGGCACTAGAACCTACCTCAGCAACCCGAGCACGTGTATCTTTTGCTCTTGCCTTCTCTTCCACATCAAGAGATCCGATGAGGTCCGAAACGGAAAACTCCTGTCTCTTGTGTTTCAGAGAAGTAGCAAAATTGCCCCATGAAGGTGGAAGCTTGGCAATGATGCCTCCGGCCACAAATTTGTCCGGTAAAGTACACTTAAACTGCTCAAGTTCTTTTGCGAGCGACTGTATCTCATGAGCCTGTTGAACAACAGAGCGCTCATCAGTCATCTTGTAGTCATAGAATTGCTCCATGACATACAACTCGCTGCCAGCGTCCGAAGCCCCAAACTTGGCCTCGAGCGCAGCCCACATATCCTTGCCGTTGTCAAACGACATATAGGGATCCACAATGGAATCATCAATAATTCCGAGAAGGGCACTCTTAAACATAGTGTCCATCCTCTCAAAGGCTTCCTGCTGTGCAGGATCAAGATCGCCCTCAGGCTTGCCCTTGGTGGCCGCATAGCACTGCATGGATTGAAACCACAACACTGCTCTCGTGCGCCACCTCTTATAATCCACACCCTTGAAAGGGTTAGGCTTTGTCGACGCAAGAAAAGCAGGTGCAGGAAATTGCCTATAATCAGGTTTTTGGATTGTTGAATATATTAGCAATTTAGCATATGATTTAATCCGAAATATTATCATGTAAATCAAGGCGGTAGCAAGTAGACTAAACATGCAAACAAATAATCTAACGGATGAACCGATCCAATCTATAGCAACCGCTAGACAAACGAATTGAATAAACATATCATATAGAATGGACAGGAACACGTACTGAACAGCGGGAGCAGAACCGCTGGAGTTGGTGTTGACGTTGTCGCCCATGTTGAGGTTGCTGAAGAAGTCGCTGAGATCCGGGAAGAAGTTGTCGGTGTGGAGAAACTCGTCGTCCGATGACGACGTCGTGATGCCAGTAGTCGCGCCGGAGCGCTCCCCAAAAACCTGATTGCCCCTCACCCGTACAGGTTGACGAGAGGCAGGGTTCCGGAGGCCTACTGTCCCGACAGTCGGTGCACGCCGACGGACGGGATGAGGAAGACGATGGCGGCGGCGCAATGAACTGGAAGGAGGTAGTCGCGTATGCGTCTGGTGGTGGCGGCTAGGGTTGTGCAGGCGCTTATGTAGTGCGGCTGGAAAGATCGTGGGACGTAGCCCACGTCCGAGTCGGGCCCGCCATGATCCAGAGAGACCGGAAGCAAAACGGGCTGAGTAACGCGTCCGTTAATGACTCATAATTAATGCGAATTAATTTTCCAAACGGCAAAACAAAAGATAGGCTCTCGGCTCGGCTCAATCCCACAACCCACGGCGCGTCGTGACGAACGAACGAGCGAGGAGGAGGAGGAGGAGGAGTGCGCGAGGGCTCTCTCTTGTTCTCACTCACATACAAGCACTAGAACAACTCTCCTTATAAACCACTCCAACTCTCTCCCAACTAGCAATGTGGGACTAAACTTTAGTCCCCACTAGTGCTGCCACTGATTTTTGGAATGGGCCATGTGAGTTTCAGAATTTGATAATGGGCCATGGGCCAAAGGCCAAAGCGGTTGAAATTCCAGCAGAATCGTTGGTGGCGTCCGAGACGCCCTCTCGAGGAGAGGTCCCTCGCCAAGGGAGAAAACCCTCGACGAGGAGAAAAGGTCCCTCGCGAGGAAAAACCCTCGCGAGGCTCGCCAGGCTTGAAGAGCCTGGTCCTTAGCGAAATCTTCTAAAGAATCTTGTGGGACCTGGCAGGCCGGTCCGTGGTACCCTGGTTTCCACTGTGCCGACAAACTCTTATTTATTCCTGTAGGTGAATTAGAAAATCATATAAAGGGAGCCAACACATGGTCCAAGTAAATGGTGGTGCGATGCATTAAGACGGCTAAAACCTCCATCTACAGAAAAAAACTAGACTACAATTTCTTTTGGAGAAACAAAAACTATTCAACATTGGGACTGAGATAACTGCTGCAGCGATTCATTTGAACTGCCTAGGACATCCAACTATAAAAAAACAAGATTGACTCCCTATTAACCGTTGGTGACGGCCGTAGAAGACGTGGCCCGAGCCACCGTCCAGTCCGCACACAACAATCATCTTCAAGTCGTCAGGCCCAGGGCGTACCCGTAACCAGGTTACGAAAAATGAATTTTCAAAATTTGTGCTGACCGATTTTCAGAAACACATACATGTACTTATGGGTCGAAATTGACTTACTTTGGATTTGCACACACAAACTTGTCCAGGACGTCCCTCACGGCCTTGTCCCCTTTTTCTTGAGGCGAAATGGCAATCGGCTAAAACCACAGAAGTTCTGGGAGACACATGTTAGAGAGCAGAATACAATGTTCAGAAGAAAAAACGAGTCGCGGAATGTAATTACCACATAATTGCAGTTGATGACGTACGTCATAACAGAATCCGCGTGCATCCTCAAAGCAACGAGATGCAGGTGGCACTGATCCACCTAAACATGGATAATTTGGGATCACGGTGGTGCTCACCAGGGCCGGTCACATGAATAAATGGACCCCAAGACGAATCAAAATAATAAAATTGTACTAAATTTTTATATTTGTTTACATCTTATTTTAGCATGTTACAATATTACAAGTACCATTTTTGTTGCTCGCATAGTTTAATCACATAATTAGAAACATTAGATGTTGGGTCTTTTATTTATAATGAATATTATTGAAAGATATTATAGTGTATTTTGTAACAAAAGTCAGTTTTAAATCTCTTGTTTTATGCATAGTTTATATAATTTATAAATATTTATGGCAAAAATTTGTAAGGAGTATGATCAAATAAATATTTCAATAGCAATTGTTAGTGAATGAATGATTAATTATGCATATTTATATAAGCTTCTAGAGTATAAACCGAATCAATGAATCTATTTTTCGTGGTCAAAACTAACAAAGTGAACAGGTTTTGCACTTGGTGTTGAAACAACATTGATTAAACTAATCACCGATAAAAGTAAAAATAGTGTGCATTCTAATATGTTTGCATATTACATTATTATTTGACGTGCTCTTATGCATGCTTGTACACAAATTGTCTGCTAATTTATGAAATAAACAATGTATTGTATGGAACTAAACATGGAAATATAGTTACATAGATTTCCGTAATATTTGTAGGGCCATTGTCGAAAAGATAATAGCATGCTAGCTAAACTTGTTATTGTAGTCACATTTATTTGTTCTTACGTCATAGAGGACCATGGTGTGTATTTTCTTTGGCAAATTAACTAAACTTGTTTAAGATACTCCATTTGTCGCAAGCTATAGGTCGAGCATGATTTTTCACCATATTTAATTCACATTTTCGACCATTAATATTATCAAAATGTTTGGATTAAGTTTGTATAAATGACATGGTTGCATTATATCTTGTGAAGTAATTTTTTCAGATGTATTTATATTATATGTTAAACATATTATAAGTGAAATCATAATTAAAGTTGTGCATAGTTGATAAGAAAAAATCATTCAGGTTTTATTTTAAATGGTGAGTATTAACTAGTTTATTCGATGTAACGGATAATTCTATAGTGGCTAATATATACTTTACCATTTTGGTCCGTTCTTTTCATGGGCCTTGGAAGGTCGCCTTCTTGCCCTGTCTATGGGTTGGCCCCAGTGTTCACAGAAACAAGCAGATAGCTACTACTCTACTGGCCCAACCACTGAGTCATTGTCGATTCCATAGCTTGCTTCTCGTTCTGTAGGTCGTCGCTTTCATCTATCTTCTGTTAGTGTGCTTTAGGCGTAAGCTGATGAAAAACTATTAAAACGGTTATAAACAATGTAGGAAAATAGGACCGGAGTCCACAGTTCACTAGCGGTGTCTCTCCAGAAGATATACATGATGGGTAAACAAATTACAGCATGGCAATTGACAGAATTGTGGGCCCACAACAAGGCTATCATAAAACAATATAGTTCACCGTTTCATCTAATATGGGCATTACGTCAAAATACATAGACCGTTATCCAACTGCATCTATGACTAATAATCCACTCCGGGATCGCTATCCAGCATGTCACCCAAAAGTATTAAGTTGCAAGCAACAGATCATTGCAATAAGCAAAGTGCATAATATAAGCAATGTAAATAACACAAGTAAATCACACCGATGTTTTCTCCCTAGTGGCAACAACACATCTCTCATCTTAATCGTTTCTGTCAACCCGAGCTCAGACAAGACGGAGGGCACCAGGTGGGCCCCAGGCGCGGCCTAGGGTGGGGCCGCGCTTGGAGGCTGGGAGCCTCCCCTCCGGGCGTCCTTCGGGTTCCGTCTTTGTTTCAACTTGGAAATAAATCACGTAAATTTTCAGCGCGTTTCGAGAAACTTCATAGAACAACTTTTCTGAAACAAAAAGACAGCAGAAAACAGGAACTAGCACTGGGCATCTTGTTAATAGGTTAGTTCCATAAATCATGCCAAAATGATATAAAAACATTATAAAAACATGTAGCACTGATATATAATCAAACATGGAACATAAAAAATTATAGATACGTCAGAGACGTATCAGCATCCCCAAGCTTAACTCCTGCTCGTCCTCGAGTAGGTAAGTGATAACAAAATAATTTTTGAAGTGACATGCTACAAACACAATCTTGATCATGTAATCATGTAAAGCATATGAACTGAATGCATTGATCCAAAACAAAGGTTCATTGAATGAAACAAACAATGATTAACCAGGTGTAACATCTAAGCAAGAATTTACTAGAAAAGAGTACCTTGGAGATTTAAAAGTATAGCACTTGACAATGATTGATATCTCACAAAGTAATATTAGTTCAACAAAGGAGTTTGGCCAACACAAAGGAAGATTTAAGTTTTCAGCAAAAAGCTTCAACTTACAACTTTTTTATCTCAAGATAAAGTCAATACAAAGTTTTCACAGTTAGACACAAAGATAGCATGAACTAAAATATGAACCAAAGTTGATACCAAGTGATTGCTTGAGGGGGCTAAGAAGGAAGAGGAAACTGACTCAACATAAAAGTAAAAGAAAGGCCCTTCGTAGAGGGAAGCATGGATTAGTCATGTGCTAGAGATTTTTACTATTTTTTGATTTTTTTGACAGAAGTAAAACAGTTTTGAGATATGCATGCTTTCGTCAACGACTTCACAGTAAAGAAACTAGCTAGTCCCCCATTTCAAGCAAGGCTTTTAGACTTGTGAGAGCGGCTGGTTTTAGAGGAACGAGTAGATTCCTCTTTCTCCTTGGTTTCACCACTATCCGATGTTTGACTGATTTCTCAGGTTTTCATTGTGCGGAGGAGAATGATGAGTTATATTTATATTTTGCTTAATCCGCCATCGGGTAAATTCAAGTGAGGACGTGAACCACCAACACCGGGTGAAAGGGGGGGTGACCTTGCTTGTCACAGGTTATATCTAGCTTCCGACTGCTTACTCATGAGCTTAAAAACAGATACACAAAAAGGAGAATGTTGAAAGTTTAAAGATAGCACATGAAAAATTTATTTGGAGTGGCAGGGAAATATCACATGTAGGTAGGTATGGTGGACACAAATGGCAAAGATATTTGGCTCAGGGATTTGGATGCACGAGAAGTATAACCTCTCAGTACGGAATTTTGGGCTTAGCAGGATATCAAGCAAACACATAAAATCAACTTGGTTCAATGAATAACTACATATATACATCATGCATAACCTCTGGACTTCACACCATCTACCTTGTTAGCCAAACCAACTCTTTGCGAAAAGAATATCTAGACTTTGAGAGCTACCAAGCAGGACAAGCACCACAATTTTAAAGCTTTACAATAGTTCTTTACTAATCTATTCTTACTGGATGATCCACAAGTTTAAGCATTAATCTACTTCATATCTCTAAACAATTGACAAGTATCAAGGATTCAAGACAATGATCTACAAGATTAAGCAGCACTTTTTACACTTCCTACATGATAATTTCCACTTAACCAAACACCAATCAACTTATTTGAAACGAAACTAAAAGGGTGAAACAACAAGGGCAATACTTCCTAACTACAAAAGCTAACAGCTCTGAACAAGAGATGCTTGAAAACAAGAACTGGAAGCAAAATAACAAAGGCTAAACACTCAACACATATAAGTGAAGAACAGGAGTGTATAATGAAAAAGCGGAGCGTGTGTCTCTCCCAAACAAGCATGCATGGATCCAAATTATTGCAAAGAACAGAGAACTAAGCACAAACAAACTGAAAATAAAAACAAACTGATGCTCCAAGAACAGCACATAATGTGTAAAGGAATAAAAATATAGTACCATGAGAGAAACCGATGATAGTTGATGAAGAAGGGGATGCCCTTGGGCATCCCCAAGCTTAGATGCCTGTGAGTTCTTAAATATTTCATAGGAGGGTCCATGAGGAGCCTCCCCAAGCTTAGGATTTTATCCCTTCTTGATCTTCCTTCATTACCTCGCACTTCGATACTTGAAAACTTCCTTCACGCAAAACTTATAGCAACTTCATTAGAGGGGTTAGTCCACAAAAACAATATCTTCCTTCAGTTCCAAAGCACATATCATGAACTTATTTTTTTACAACATTAGCTACTGTCACAAAGGTCTAAGTAAAGCTCTAGCTTTAAAAAAGCTTCACTCTGCCTGTGAACGAAGCAATGCAAAACTGAGGACAGAATCTGTCAAAAACAGAACAGACTGTAAAGATGAATTTTTTAGAGGCACTTCTGGACCTCAAATCAGAAAACTTAAAGCTAGATTTTTGGATTTGCGAACAGTTAAGAACAGAAATCTGTTTCTGGACAGCAAACTCACAAATTAGTATTCCTCTCTTTAGAGGCTATTCTTGGCACCAAAAAACCAAAACAAAAAGATACAAGGGAGTTGTTACAGAAGTAACATCACCCAAAACTCAAAGAAACCAAAAAGAAACAGAAGATAAAATAAAATGGGTTGCCTCCCATAAGCGCTTTTCTTTAACGCCTTTTAGCTAGGCAAAAAGGGCAAATTCATGTTTTATCAATAATATCATCCAAAGAAAGGTTGGACAATTTTTCATAGATACATTGTATTTTAATTATGCATGGTTCAGAATTTCCCCTCTCACTACCTTTTGGCCGACTTCTTTCATCAAAAGGATTTTCAGGAACAACCCAATCAAAGTTCTTTTCTAGAGCCTCATGCATTGCTATGAGCTTAAATGGTATGGGTATTTTTAGTTCCTTTTCACGTTCAGTTTTACCCTCATACTTCATTCTTTTAGTTTCAAAAGTTTTAAGGGTATGCTTAATATTAAGGCTACGTCCCAGCATATTATAATGGGCAAAAATCTTTCTAGCTTCTCTAGCAATATCATCAAATTCTATAAGCAAGGTTTTAAGCAAGAAATCTTTATCTTCCCCCTTCTCCATACTTTCAAGTTTAAAGAATAATTGTTGAATTGTAGGATGAAGGTTAATAAACCTAGCTTCTAATTTTTCCACCAGAAAAACTACAGCAGCCTCATAGTCATGAGTAAGTTCCACCAGAGATTTTTCATTTAGATCATAAAGACTATTAATGTGATTAAGGAATTCTTCAATATTATCTTTGCCAATGATGGAACCACTCCCCACCTTAATGTCCTTAATAGCAAATTCAGGTAAGAGCCCCATGACTACAACAAGCAATAAAATCACACAAACCGAAAGGAAGAAAGCTTGCTGGAATTTTTTAATTTTTTTTGTGTTTTTCAGTTTTAGAGCAAACGAAAGGCAAAACAAGACTAACAAGAAATATACTAAGAAAGACAATAACAAAGTAAAGTGAAAGGATGTGTGAAACAACCCTAGCTGAAGCTTCCAAGTCCCCGGCAACGGCGTCAGAAAAGAGGCTTGACGGCGTGGATCACACGTTCGCTGGGAACCCCAAGAGGAAGGTATGATGCAGCGTAGCAGCAGTTTTCCCTTGATTAAAAAACCAAGGTTATCGAATCTAGTAGGACTTGGAGAAGGCTTAGCGAGGTGTCAATCTACTCTGGCGCTTATAGATTAACACGGACCTGCACACAATCACAAGCAAGTACTTTGCCCCAACAAAACAGAGAGGTTGTCAATCTCTCCGGCTTGCCGAACACAGAGGATTAATTGTGCAAAAGTAAAATATGAAGAGAGTGAATTATGACCAGCGAGCAAATGATGATGAAAAGCTATTAAAATGGTTGTAAACAATGTAGGAAAATAGGACCGGAGTCCACAGTTCACTAGCGGTGTCTCTCCAGAAGATATACATGATGGGTAAACAAATTACAGCATGGCAATTGATAGAATTGTGAGCGCACAACAAGGCTATCATAAAACAATATAGTTCACCGTTTCATCTAATATGGGCATTACGTCAAGATACATGGACCGTTATCCAACTGCATCTATGACTAATAATCCACTCCGGGATCGCTATCCAGCATGTCACCCAAAAGTATTAAGTTGCAAGCAACATATCATTGCAATAAGTAAAGTGCATAATGTAAGCAATGTAAATAACACAAGGAAATCACACCGCTATTTTCTCCCTAGTGGCAACAACACATCTCTCGTCTTAATCGTTTATGTCAACCCGAGCTCAGGCAAGAGAGGCATGAACCCACTATCTAGCATAAATACTCCCTCATACAACACTAATAATTACTTGGCCAAAGCATCCACTAGCATCGGAGAGCATGCAAGATCGTAGATAAAACACAACACATAGATGAACAAAAGTAATGACTTCCACAATTCATCGGATCCATGCAAACACAATCATGTAGCAGTTACAGATAATATGATCTTGATCATGATAGGCAGCTCACAAGATCTAAGCAATGGAGTATAAGGAGGAGAGACAACCATCTAGCTACTGCTATGGACCCGTAGTCCCGTGGTAGACTACTCACGCATCACTCCGGAGGCAGACATGGTGGTCTAGATGCCTCCGGTGTCTATTCCCCTCTCCGGCAGGGTGCCGGGAAGAGCTGCAGAACCCCCCCCTGGACTAGGGTTGGAGATGGCGGCGGCCTCGGACGTCTTCTGGAAAATATGATCGGGTATTTACAGTTTTCAGGGCGAATACCAATTTATTGGCGAAGAGGCGACGAAGGAGGGCTCCAGGTGGGCCCCAGGCGTGGCCTAGGGTGGGGCCGCGCCTAGAGGGCGGCTGGAGGCTGGGAGCCTCCCCTCCGGGTGTCCTTCGGGTTCCGTCTTTGTTTCAACTTGGAAATAAATCACGTAAATTTTCAGCGCGTTCCGAGAAACTTCACAGAACAACTTTTCTGAAACAAAAAAGACAGCAGAAAATAGGAACTGGCACTAGGCATCTTGTTAATAGGTTAGTTTCATAAATCATGCCAAAATGATATAAAAACATTATAAAAACATGTGGCACTGATATATAATAAAGCATGGAACATAAATAATTCTAGATACGTCGGAGACATATCAAGAGTGAATTATGACCAGCGAGCAAATGATGATGAAAAGCTATTAAAACAGTTGTAAACAATGTAGGAAAATAGGACCGAGATCCACAGTTCACTAGCGGTGTCTCTCCAGAAGATACACATGATGAGTAAACAAATTACAGCATGGCAATTGACAGAATTGTGGGCGCACAACAAGGCTATCATAAAACAATATAGTTCACCGTTTCATCTAATATGGGCATTACGTCAAAATATATAGACCGTTATCCAACTACATCTATGACTACTAATCCACTCCGGGATCGCTATCCAGCATGTCAGCCAAAAGTAAGCAATGTAAATAACATAAGGAAATCACACCGTTGTTTTATCCCTAGTGGCAACATCACATCTCTTGTCTTAATCGTTTCTGTCAACCCGAGCTCAGACAAGAGAGGGTGGTTTCGTCAACGACTTCACAGTAAAGAAACTAGCTAGTCCCCCATTTTAAGCAAGGCTTTTAGACTTTTGAGAGCGGGTGGTTTTAGAGGAATGAGGTCAATCCTCTTTCTCCTTGGTTTCACCACTATCCAATGTTTGACTGATTTCTCAGGTTTGCATTGTGCGGAGGAGAATGGTGGGTTATATTTATATTTTGCTTAAGCCGCTCTCGGTCAAATTCAAGTGAGGACGTAAACCATCAATACCGGGTGAAAGGGGGGAAATGACCTTGCTTGTCACAGATTATATTTAGCTTCCTACTACTTCCTCATGAGCTTAAAAACATAGGCACAAAAAGGATAATTTTGAAAGTTTTAAAGATAGCACGTGAAAAATTTACTTGGAGTGGCAGGGAAATACCACATGTAGGTAGGTATGGTGGACACAAATGGCAACGATATTTGGCTCATGGAGTTGGATGCACGAGAAGTTCCCTCTTAGTACGGAATTTTTGGCTTAGTAGGATATCAAGCAAACACATAACATCAACTTGGTTCAATGAATGACTACAGATATACATCATGCATAACCACTGGACTTCACACCGTCTACCTTGTTAGCCAAACCAACTCTTTGCAACAAGAATATCTAGACTTTGAGAACTACCAAGCAGGACAAGCACCACAATTTTAAAGCTTTACAGTAGTTCTTCACTAATCTATTCTTATTAGATGATCCACAAGTTTAAGCATTAATCTACTTCATATCTCTAAGAAATTGACAAGTATGAAAGATTCAAGACTATGATTTACAAGATTAAGCAGCACTTTTTACACTTCCTACATGATAATTTCCACTCAACCAAACACCAATCAACTTATTTGAAACAAACTAAAAGGGTGAAACAACAAGGGCAATACCTCCTAACTACAAAAGCTAACAACTCTGAACAAGAGATGCTTGAAAACAAGAGCTGGAAGAAAATAACAAAGGCTAAGCACTCAACACATATAAGTGAAGAACGTGAGTGTATAATGAAAAAGCGGAGCGTGTCTCTCTCCCAAACAAGCATGCATGGATCCAAATTATTGCAAAGTCCAGAGAACAAAACACAAACAAACTAAAAGAAAAAACAAACTGACGCTCCAAGAACATCACATAATGTGTAAATGAATAAAAATATAGTACTGATACGTCCATTTTGCATCACTATTTTACATTATAATTTATCTTTATTTATTGATATATTTCATATTATGATGCAATACTTATGTTATTTTGTCTTATTTTGCATGTTTGGCAATTATTGGGGATGGATCTGCCGGAGCCAGAAATCAGCTGGAAAAGTACCTGTCAAGATACCTGACGTCGGCAGCTTAGAAAATTCCAGAAAAATTATGAAGTCAATATTTTGAAGAATAAGTCACGGATCCGAAAGTGGGCACGGAGTGGAGCTCTAGGGGGCAGGGGCGGCCTGCACCCGCGGGCCCACCCTTGGCCACGGCAGGGGCCCGCCCCTGGCCCCTGTGGCCCCCCTCCGGCTCCCCTTCGGCGTATTACTCACCCCTGACCTAAAAACATCGGGGGGCATCGAAGAGGAATTTTCCGCCGCCTCCACGAGGCGGAAACCAGACAGAGAGAAGAAGGGCTCCGGCAGGGAGAAATCTGCCGGGGAATTTCCCTCCCGGAGGGGGGAATCGCCGCCATCGTCATCGCCACCACGCCAAGCATCATCGGGATCATCATCAACATCATCTCCACCATCAGCACCACCATCACCACCGTCGTCCCATCTCATCTCGCTGTAACGATTATCATTGTGTTGCTATTAGTCAAGGTTGGAAAAAGCGCTAGGCGTAGGCGAGGCGGTTGGCATTCGCCTAGCGCCTAAGCGATGATTAAGCGTACTAGGTGAGCCTAGGCGGGCATATAGTTTGCACCATCAGGTGTTTATTTGGGTTATTGTATATCTATACACGATAATTTAGACCATATAAATGAGTATGTTACCAACAACTGGTACTAAATTATGGTCCATTTGATTCTTCAGCACAATATGGTATGATTTCTTGGTGTAGAACACAATTTATTGGTTGCACTGCCTAGAGTACCGCTTATGCCCTAGGCGAGGCGTTTGCCCATCGCCTAATGCCTAAGAGAGCTAAAGCGTCGCCTAGGCGCTGCCTAATCCAACACTGCTATTAGTTCATCAGAATCGTATCCCAGGCATTGATTACCACTTGTAATATTTAATGGTTTGATTAATGTTGTGGTGTTATTCCTCTAGTGGTATCGTGTGAACGTCGACTACATGATACTTCAATTTTCAAAGGGCCTAGGGGAATGCATAGTGTATTTAGTTTTCTTATGGTAGGGTTGCTGGAGTGACAGAAACCTAAACCCCAATTTGTGAACTAGTGCACTAGGGAGTGTAGGGTCTCGGAGTTTAAGGCTGTGGTTAGGTTTTTATCTTAATTACTTTCTTGTAGTTGCGGATGCTTGGAAGGGGTTTAATCACAAGTATGTATTTGTCGAAGTAAGGGCGGTGCATTAGCATAGGTCCACCCACACAGCACTTTATCAAAACATTGAAGGTTAATCACCGGTGTGCAATGAAACTGGCTAGGCAGAAACTCCCATGTGTCCTCGAGAACGTTTTAATCTTCATAAGTAACACAACCGCCCTATCCTTTGAGCTTAAAACGATTGGGCTATTTGCTGCACTTATCATAGCACTCTTTTATTTACTTGTTCTTTATTTGTTCATTAAATCAAAAATCCGAAAACATTTCTCTTTTAGTGCTTGCAGTGAAACCTTGCTGAAAACCACTTGTCAACACCTTCCGCTCCTCGTTGGGTTCGACACTCTTACTTATCAAAAGGACTACGATAGATCCCCTACACTTGTGGGTCATCAAGACTCTTTTCTGGCGCCGTTGCCGGGGAGTGTAGCGCTGTTGGTAAGTGGAATTGGTAAGAAACTCTTTTATTGTAAGTGTTGTTTTTATTTTTGCTTGTTACTTTGCTTCGTTATGGAGCACTCTTCGCTTAATATGTTGTTTGGGAGTGACTCTGCCACCACACCTGTGGTGGATATGAGTCCTCCGCACTCTGAAATTGATCCATTTAAAATACCCATGGGAATTATTGATCGTGTTATGAGTAACCGTTATGCAGGGGATGGAACCATCCATCCAGGTTATCATCTGCTTTATATTAAAGATCTGTGTGAGCTATTTAAGATTGCAGGTATGTCAAAAGAGGTAATCATGAGGAAATTATTCTCAATATCACTAAAGGATAAAGCTATGGATTGGTATATGCTTCTGGATAATTCTCACCTAATGGATTGGAAAGAGCTTATGTCTCTCTTTTATTCTAAATTTTATCCTCTTCATGAAATTCATCAAGATAGAAATTATATTTACAACTTTTGGCCACATGAAGGAGAAAGCATCGCTCAAGCTTGGGGGAGGTTGAAATCCTTAATGCTTAAATGCCCCAATCATAAGCTTCCTAATGATATAATTGTTAAGAATTTTTATGCGAGGCTGCCTCGCAATGATAAGGATATGCTTGATGCCTCTTCTCTTGGATCCTTTACAAACAAAGAAGTTAATGCTAAATGGGATTTAATTGAAAGGATTTATCGCAATGCCGAAGATTGGGAGATCGACAAAGGTAAAGGATCAGGTATAAATTATGAGTATGACTGCATTAAATCTTTCATGGAAACTGAACATTTTAATATGCTTAGTGCTAAGTTTGGGCTCGATTCTCAAATTGTTGTTGATCTTTGTAAATCCTTTCCTGACCATATTAATATTCCAAAAGAAAAGTGGGATAAGTATCATGAACCATTTAAAGATGTTTGTAAAACGGATGTGCTTGCTAGTGATGATGTGCCTGTCCAAACAGTTGAATCTGTTTTACCTGCTGTTTACTTTGAAAAACCACCCTTTCCTATAAAAATTAAAGAACACTCAATCGTGGCTAGTGTGGTTAATAAAAGTGAAAGAAAAGCTTATGAACCTGATGACAACTTGAAATTGCCTCTCCAGTAGCTTTGGTTAAAGATCTTGTAACTGAGAATGTCGATGGAAGTTCTATTTATTTTTGTGAAGCTGCTACTAACATTGTTAGGCAGGATAAAAGTGCAAAAGTTGTTGGTACTCCTGTTGTCTCTGTCAAGATAGGTGATCATTGCTATTATGGATTATGTGATATGGGTGCAAGTGCAAGTGCTATTCCTTACGCACTTTATCAAAAAATAATGCGCGAAATTGCACCATGTGAGCTTGAAGATATTGATTTGGAGATTAAATTGGCTAATAGAGATGTCATCCACCCGGTGGGAATAGTTAGAGACGTTGAAGTTTTATGTGGTAAGGTAAAATATCTAACTGATTTCCTTGTCTTGGGGTCGGTTAAAGATAAATTTTGTCCTATCATATTTGGTAGACCTTTCTTAAATACTTGTAGTGCTATTATAGATTTTAAGAAAGAAAAGGTCTCTGTTCAATTTGCTGGAGAACAGTATGAATTTAATTTTTCCAAATTTGCTAGACATCGTTATGATAAAGAATTACCTAATGATGATCTTATTATTGAAAGAATCGCTTCTATTGCCGTGCCTCCTAATGATCCTTTGCAGCAATATATGGAGGAGCACAAGAATGATATGTTTATGCAGGAAAGAGAGGAAATTGATGAAGTCTTCTTTAGACAGCCGGCTATTCTAAAGCATGATCTACCTGTGGAGTCTCTGGGACCCAGACACCTCCAAAGGGAGATCCCGTTTTTGAATTAAAAGCTCTTCCAGACACTCTCAAATATACATATTTGGATGAGAAGAAAATATATCCTGTTATTATCAATTCTAACCTTTCAGTGAAAAAGGAGGAGCGATTATTGGAGGTCCTTAGGAAACATTGAGCTGCATTGGGATATACTCTAGATGATCATCAACGAAGATTGAATCCAACGATGAAGGATGTGGTAAGGAATGAGATACTCAAGCTTCTCGATGCAGGTATAATCTATCCTATTGCTGATAGTAGATGGGTTAGTCCTGTTCATTGTGTTCCCAAAAAAGGAGGTATGACTGTTGTTGCTAATGATAATAATGAGCTCATTCCTCAAAGAACAGTTGTAGGGTATAGATGTGCATTGATTATAGGAAACTTAATAAGGTTACTCGAAAAGACCATTATCCTTTGCCTTTTATTGATCAAATGCTTGAAAGACTGTCTAAGAATTCTCACTTTTGTTTCCATGATGGTTATTCTGGTTTCTCTCAAATTGCTGTTAAATTTGAAGATCAAGAAAAAACTACTTTTACTTGTCCTTATGGAACTTATGCCTATAGACGTATGCCTTTTGGTTTGTGTAATGCGCCTGCTACTTTTCAAAAATGCATGTCTGCTATTTTTCATGGCTTTTGTGAGGAAATTGTGGAAGTCTTCATGGACAATTTCTCCGTCTATGGAACTTCTTTCGACAATTGCCTCTATAATCTTAACAAAGTTTTGCAGAGATGTGAGGAGACCAATCTTGTTCTCAATTGGGAGAAGTGTCATTTCATGGTAAATGAAGGCATAGTGCTTGGACATAAAATTTCTGAAAGGGGGATTGAAGTTGATAAAGCCAAAATTGAAGCAATTGAGAAGATGCCCTATCCAAGAGATATCAAAGGTATTCGTAGCTTCCTCGGTCATGCTAGTTTTTATAGGAGGTTTATTAAGGATTTTTCTAAGACGTCGCGGCCCCTCACTAATCTTCTTTAAAAAGATGTTCCATATGTTTTTGATGAAGATTGTAAGGAAGCCTTCGAGGTACTAAAAAGAGCTTTAATCACCGCTCCTATAGTTCAACCGCTTGATTGGAATTTACCCTTTGAAATTATGTGTGATGCTAGTGATTATGCTTTAGGGGCTGTCCTTGGCCAAAGAATTGATAAGAAGTTGAATGTAATTCATTATGCTAGTAAAACTCTGGATAGTGCACAGAAAAATTATGCAACCACTGAAAAGGAATTTTTAGCTGTCGTATTTGCTTGTGATAAATTTTGACAATATATTGTGGACTCTAAAGTAACTATTCATACTGACCATGCTGCAATTAAGTACCTTATGGAGAAGAAAGATGCTAAGCCTAGACTTATTAGATGGGTGATTTTGCTGCAAGAGTTTGATTTGCATATTGTTGATAGAAAAGGTGCAGAAAATCCTGTAGCTGACAATTTGTCTAGAATGGAAAATATTCCTCATGATCCCATCCCTGTAAATGATAGTTTCCCTGACGAACAACTTTCCGTCGTTAAGGTAACTTCTCATGATGCTCCTTGGTATGCTGATTATGCTAATTTTATTGTCTCAAAATTTTTGCCTCCAAGTTTTACTTATCAACAGAAAAAGAAATTCTTCTATTACTTGACACATTACTTTTGGGATGACCCACATTTATACAAGGAGGGAGCTGATGGAATCTTGAGGAGATGTATTCCTGAGCATGAACAGGAGGAGGTATTGAGGAAGTGCCACAATAGTGATTATGGAGGACATCACGCAGGTGAAAGGACTGCACATAAGGTTCTTCAATCAGGTTTTTATTGGCCTACTTTATTTAAGGATGCTAAAAAGTTTGTTTCATCTTGTGATGAGTGTCAAAGGGTCGGTAACATTAGTAGGCGTAATGAAATGCCTATGAATTATTCTCTTGTTATTGAACCTTTTGATTGTTGGGGGTTTGACTTTATGGGTCCTTTTCCCACTTCTCATGGTAATACTCATATTCTTGTTGATGTAGATTATGTTACTAAGTGGGTGGAAGCTATACCAACTAAAAGTGATGATCATAAGACCTCCCTGAAAATGCTTAAAGAAGTTATTTTTCCTAGGTTTGGTGTGCCTAGATATCTTATGACTGATGGAGGATCTCATTTTATTCATGGAGCTTTTAGAAAGGTTTTAGCTAAGTACGATGTCAATCACAGAGTCTCCTCTCCGTATCATCCTCAAACTAGTGGGCAAGTTGAATTAACTAATAGAGAAATTAAACTGATCTTGCAAAAGACCGTTAACAAGTCTAGGAAGAATTGGTCTAAAAAACTTAATGATGCTTTATGGGCCTATAGAACTGCTTATAAAAATCCTAAGGGTATGTTTCCTTATAAAATGGTTTATGGGAAGGCATGTAATTTGCCTCTTGAATTAGAACATAAAGCTTTTTGGGCTGTTAGACAACTTAATTCTGATCCTAATCTTGCCGGTAAAACTAGGTTGCTTAAATTGAATTCCTTGGATGAGTGGAGAAAACGAGGCTTATGAAAGTGCTCGTTTGTTTAAGGAAAAAGTAAAGAGATTGTCGGCACAGTGGAAACCAGGGTACCACGGGCCGGCCTGCCAGGGCCCACAAGATTCTTTGGATGATTTTCGCTAAGGACCAGGCTCTCCAAGCCTGGCGAGCTTCGCGAGGATTTCTCCCCTCGCGAAGGGTTTTTCTCCTCGCCAAGGGTTCTTTCCCTCGGCGAGGGATCGCTCCTCGACAAGGCGTCTCCGACGCCGCCCGCAATTCTGCCAAGGACCAAGCTGAAGGGCTTGGCGAGGCTTTCGCCTCGCGAAGCGCCTTCCTCGTGAAGCCATCTCTGCCCCCGCGGCAGAGCGCACATGGGCTCTGCGCCGTGTGCAGAGTGACGCGCGTGCCTACGCGCGATGACGACAACGCCGCAGTTGCCATTTCCATGTATAAAGCAGTCAACAAAGCGGAGCCAAGCAAAGCGGACAACGAGTATTGCCTCTTTGGTGACAAGGGAACAGTCTGCAGCTACGCTCCAAGGACGACGTCACCTGTGGGTCACCTCCCACCTCGGCAAGCGCCAGCCCACTGTCCAGCTGGTCGGTGCCCCTTTTCAGCTTTGGTGACGCCGTTCCCCTGCCGTGGACCGCGTCCACGAGCTTTACCTTTATGGTAGACCTCACCTTTACGGTGCACCGCGCCTCCTCCTTCGTCGCCATGTGGTAGCCCTTCCCGCCCAAATGTTTGGGCAGAAGAGGCCCAGGGCGCCTATAAAAGGAGGAGGAGCACGCCCAAGCAAGGGTTCGATTCCTGGTTCGATCTTCGGTTGGTGCAGCTCTAGCAAACCCTAACCCTAGATCTGAAGATCAGCCAGTAGCCATTGTTAGCCACCTAGAGCTCGACAAGCTCTCCTTGTACTGTAAACTCTCCAAGCAGTGCAATACATAGAAGCAGGACGTAGGGGTTTTACCTCCACAAGAGGGCCCTGAACCTGGGTAATACCTTGTGTCAATCTCTGCAGTGTCGTCCGCAGCGAGCCTGACGAGCACCGTCGCCGGAGCACGTTGTGGATTGTTTGACTCCGTGTTCAGCCCCTTACACGATACCTTGGAGACACCCCTAGTTCCTGGGGACAATCTCCGACATTTGGCGCGCCAGGTAGGGGGCTGAGGCGCGTCTTCATCCTCGACACAGCCATGGCCGGTTCTCGTGCCGAACGTCTCGCTCGCCGGACGGCTAGCGCCGCCACCGCTCCCGCAGGCCGCCCGCGCGGCCGCCCGCGTGGGGGCTCTGCTCCGGAGCGCCGCGTCGACCCCGAGCCCCGCGTCGAGCACCCCGACGACGACGACATCGACCACGCTGAGGACGACCTCGGCGAAGAGGAGGCCTCCTCCCTGCCCCCGTCGCGGGACCGTGCTGCCTCCTCGCTGGGCCGCCCTGCGCCCAGCCCGGCGACTGCGCTCCTCATGGCGCAGGAGCTGCTGCAGTACCGCCCCACGCCGGCGGCTCAGGAGGCCTGGCTCAACCGCGTTGCCGAGCTCATCGGCGCCGCTCGCGCCGCGGCACCTGCGCCGTCTCGTTCCTTGGTTCCTTCTGCGCTCGTGGGGGACGTGGCGCACGGCGCACCTCCCGCGCCTCCTCTCCAACCCGCACCCGTTCCGGCTCCACCGGTTGCACCGCAACCTGCTCCAGCGGGGGCTCCTCCTCGCGACGGCCGCGCTGCATCGCACGCGTCGTCGCCGCATGACTGCCAGATCGTGCAGCGAGCCCCTGAGGACGCACGCGTGAGCATCGAGCGCGGGCAAGAACGCCGCAACCGCGCCGTCCAGGACGTCGCCACCGCCGGGCGCCACCTCCGCGCCACCCTTGCCAACGGCACGGTCACCTACGGCACGACGGCCGCGTTCACTCGCAGCCTTCGTCGCGTCGTTTGGCCGGTCAAGTTCAGGCCGGACCTCCCTCCGCGCTACGACGGCAAGAACAACCCCCTGGAGTTCCTGCAGCTCTACTCTCTGGCCATCCAGGCCGCCGGGGGCGACGACAAGGTCATGGCGAACTGGTTCCCCATGGCCCTCAAGGACTCTGCGTCCTCATGGCTCACCAACCTCCCCGCCGAGTCCATCAACTCCTGGGAGGAGCTCTGCCGGTGCTTCGTCGCCAACTTCAAGGGCACGTACGAGCGCGGCCTCACCTACAACGACCTCCGCGCCGTGCGTCAGAAGCCCGGCGAGACCCTCCGCAAGTACATCCAGCGCTTCAGCCAAGTGCGCAACAAGATCCCCAACGCCACCGACGCGCAGGTCATTTCGGCCTTCCAGGCTGGGGTCACAGACGTGCGGATGCTCGAGAAGCTCGGCATCCACGACAACATCACCACCGTCGTCAAGCTTTTCGACTTGGCGGACAAGTGCGCCAAGGCTGAAGAGGGCCGCTTGTTCGTCAAGAACGAGCCAGGGGACCCCGCCGAGGGGTCCAAGAAGAAGAAATCCTCTGAGAAGCGCAAGACTACTGCGGTCCTCGCGGCAGAGCCTGACGCCAAGCAGTCTCGCCAAGCTGCCACTCCAGCCGCAGGACCTGAGAAGAAGGATGATCGTCCTTTCTGCATCTACCACAACAGGCACTCTCACGCCACCGAGGACTGCTTCGACATCAAGAGGCTTCGCGAGGCTCGCGAGGCTCGCGAGGCAAACGGAGGCCGCGGAGGCCGCGGCGGAGGCCGCAGCGGCCGCGGGGGGCGACGCTGGAACAACAACTACAACGACAACTACCAGCAGAACCCCCAGGCCAACGCTGCCCAGCCCGCAAACGACAACCTGCCTGCCGAGGCTGATGAAGGCTACCAGGTACCTCGCGGAGCCGCTTGCATCCTTGGCGGGGCTCAGGCCCCTCGCTCCAACCGCCACTTCAAGCAACTCGCTCGCGAGGTCGCAGCAGCCCTTCCTGGAGTCGAGGCCTCCAGGCCCCTCAAGTGGTCCCAGTGCCCCATTACTTTCGACTCCGGCGACCACCCCAAGTCCACTTCAACCGTTGGCACCATCCCGTTGGTCTGCACCCCCACCATCAACAATATCGCCGTCTCTAAGACGCTCATTGATGGGGGTGCTGGCCTCAACGTCATCTCCGTCGAGACATTCGAGAAGCTGCAGGTGCCCTACGAGCGGCTCATGCCTACCAGGCCCTTCTCGGGAGTGACAGAGGGTCTCACCACCCCTTTGGGGCAGGTGAGGCTCGCCGTCACTTTCGGCACCCAGGCCAACTACCGCACCGAGCTGATCGACTTCGACGTCGCGCACATCGGCCTACCCTACAACGCCATACTCGGCTACCCCGCCCTCGCCAAGTTCATGGCGGTGACCCACCACGCCTACAACCTCGTCAAGCTCCCTGGCTCGGGTGGCACCATTGTCATCCGCGGCGTGGTCTCGGACGCCCTGTACGCTGCGCAGGCGGCCTACAAGGCTGCCGCGGTGGCGTCACCCGCCGACGAGGACGAGGAACCCCTCCCGAGGCCCCCCGCGAAGAAGAAGCAGCTGTTCTCTCAGGAGAAGGCCGCGACAAAACAAGTGTCTCTGGAGGCGAGCGGCTCGGGGGCTTGCGTCACCATCGGCGCCAACCTGCCTCCCAAATAGGAAAGCGCGCTCGTCGCCTTCCTCAGGGCAAACTCTGACATGTTCGCCTGGACACCGTCAGATATGTCCGGAGTACCGAGGGAGGTGATCGAGCACCACTTAGCCGTGTGCCCAAACGCACGCCCCGTCAAGCAAAAAGCGCGGCGCCAAGCGCCAGAGAAGCAAGACTTCATCGTCAAGGAAGTAGACAAGCTGAAGAAGGCCAGCATCATCAAGGAAGTGGTCCACCCCACTTGGCTCGCCAACGGTGTGGTCGTCCCCAAGCACACCGGAGGGAGTCGCCTCTGCATCGACTTCACCGACCTCAACAAGGCCTGCCCCAAGGACCCCTATCCCCTCCCGAGGATCGACCAGATCGTAGACTCCACCGCCGGCTGCGCACTCCTCTGTTTTCTGGATGCCTTCTCTGGTTATCACCAGATCAAGATGGCGAAGGAGGACGAGGAGAAGACAGCATTTCTCACCCCTTGCGGTGTGTTTTGCTACGTCTGTATGCCCTTCGGTCTGAAGAACGCTGGCGCCACTTTCCAGCGCCTCATGAGGATCGCCTTGGGAGCTCAAATGGGGAGGAATGCAGAGGCCTACGTCGACGACATCGTCGTCAAAACTCGCGAGAAGGACACGCTCATCCAGGACCTCGAGGAGACCTTTGCCAACCTGCGCAAGGTCAACATCAAGCTGAACCCCGCCAAGTGCGTCTTCGGGGTCCCTTCAGGCAAGCTCCTCGGTTTCCTGGTATCCCACCGCGGCATTGAGGCCAACCCCGACAAGATCAAGGCCATAGAGCAGATGCAGCCCCCTCGTCGCCTCAAGGACATGCAACGCTTAGCGGGATGTATGGCCAGCCTTGGCCGTTTCATCTCCAAGTTCGGCGAGAGGGCGCTGCCATTTTTCAAGATCATGAAGAGGTCCGGTCCTTTCAAGTGGACCCCCGAAGCAGCAAAGGCCTTTGAGGACTTGAAGAAATATCTGGCGAGCCCACCCATCATGGTCGCCCCACGCCCTCGCGAGCCTCTGAAGCTGTACCTTGCAGCCACTCCTCAGACGGCAAGCGCGGTCTTGGTGGCTGAAAGAGAAGAGCCAGTCCTCGACAAGCAGAACTCCACCTCGCCAAGCCCAGAACCCCCCGACAAGGAAGCAGCCTCGTCAGGCCCCCAGCCCCAAGAAAACCTCGCCAAGGACTCCACCGAGCCTGGGGAGGAGCCAGCCGCTGCCTCACCAACGACTACCCTCGTCGAGCACCCCGTGTACTTCGTCAGCACAGTGCTGCGGGATGCTCGCGAGCGCTACCCCATGCAGCAAAAGCTCCTCTTCTCGCTCCTCATCGCCTCCAGGAAGCTGCGCCACTACTTCCAGGGTCACCCCATCAAGGTGGTCACCTCATATCCCCTGGAGCAGGTCCTGCGCAACCCGAACGCGACAGATCGCGTCGCAGGCTGGGGCATTGAGCTACAACCTTTCGAGCTGGAGTTTGACACCACCAGGGTCATCAAGGGCAGAGTGCTGGCTGATTTCATGGCCGAATGGACGGACACGCGCAAAGACGAAGAGCTTCCAGAGGAGGAGGTTACAGCCTCAGGAGGAACGACACCAAGCCACTGGACCATGCACTTCGACGGCGCCTTTGCGGCCAGGAGTGCAGGGGCTGGCGCCGTTCTCACCTCACCGACAGGCGACAAGCTCTACTACGCCGTCCAACTGTGCTTTAAGGACAGCGACAAGGTCTCCAACAACATCGCTGAGTATGAAGGCCTCCTCGCCGGGCTCAAAGCCGCCATCGCCCTCGGTATCAAGTACATCCTCATCAAGGGCGACTCCCAGCTCCTCGTCAACTTCTCCAACAAAAGCTACACGCCTAAGGACACCTACATGGTGGCCTACCTTGAAGAGGTACGCAGGCTGGAAAAACACTTCAGGGGCATGGAGCTCAAGCACATCCCACGGGCAGAAAACCAAGAGGCAGATGAAATTGCTCGGCGAGCAGCAAGAAGAGAAGCCCAGAAGCCTGGAGTGTTCGAGGAGAGGCTCACCAAGGCCTCAGTCAAGCAACCTGTGGTCAACTTCAGCATCGACGAGGAGCTCCCACCTGCCCCACCGAGCGGAGCACCAAACTGTGGGTTGCCCTCGGGCGATCGCTTGCTGCTGACTCTAGTACGACAAGACACTGGTTGGATCGACGAGATCAAGAACTACCTGCAGAACCGAGCCCTCCCCGAAGACGACGCAGAGGCCGAGAGAATTGCTCGCCAGGCCAAGTCCTATTGCCTCCACGACGGAGACCTGTACCGCAAGCGACCCAATGGGGTTGCGTTGCGGTGTGTCCCTGCCGAGGAGGGCCGCCAGCTCATCAACGACATACACAGCGGCGAGTGCGGCCACCACTCTTCCTCGCGCACCATTGCAGGCAAGGTTTTCCGGAGTGGTTTCTACTGGCCCTCAGTGCTTCAAGATGCTGCCGAAATCGTCCAAACCTGCGACGCATGCCAATTCCACGCCAAGCAAATCCACCAGCCCGCGCAAGGACTCCAGACGATCCCGCTCTCCTGGCCGTTCGCGGTCTGGGGGCTGGACCTGCTGGGACCCTTCCCGCGAGCGCTCGGGGGCTACCGCTACCTCTACGTCGCCATCGACAAATTCACCAAGTGGCCTGAGGTGGAGCCCGTGCGCACCATTCCGGCGAAGTCGGCGGTAAAATTCATAAGGAGCCTGGTCTGCCGCTTCGGCGTGCCCAACCGCATCATCACCGACAACGGCTCACAATTCATCAGTGGCGCCTTCAAGTCCTACTGCGGCAGCATCGGTGCCCAAATCTGCTACGCCTCGGTGGCGCATCCACGAAGCAACGGGCAGGCCGAGCGAGCCAACGCCGAGGTGCTCAAGGGCCTCAAGACGAGAAGCTTCAACCGCCTCAAGGCCAGCGGCAAGCATTGGATCGATGAGCTCCCCTCGGTGCTCTGGTCCATCCGCACCACGCCAACAAAGCCAACTGGTGAGACGCCGTTCTCCCTTGTCTATGGCGCTGAAGCCGTCCTCCCCAGCGAGATCACTCATGGCTCTCCGCGAGTCTTGGCCTTCAAGGAGGCTGAGGTGGACGAACTCCGCAACGACGACCTACTGCTGCTTGAAGGGCTCCGCCGCAATGCGGCCCTGAGAGCAGCAAGGTACCAGCAAGACCTCCGTCGCTATCACAGCCGCCACATCCGCCCACGCACTCTCGAAGCAGGAGACCTTGTCCTGAGGAGAGTCCTCTCCAGGGCAGGCCTCCACAAGCTCTCACCAATGTGGGAAGGCCCCTACAGAGTCGTGCACATCGCCAGGCCTGGCTCCGCGCGGCTCGAGACGGAGGACGGCATCCCTGTCGCCAACCCCTGGAACATCCAACACCTGCGCAAGTTCTACCCCTGATCGCCCTCGGCGAGCAATTTTTTGCATCAAGGGAGAGCCACGCGCCATCACCCTCCACGAGGAAAAATTTCGGGCTCCCCTCTCTACTATACGTTGCCGCGGGCCGTTCGAGAAGACTCCCAAGCCACCAAGCCTCGGCATGGTAACCTCTTCAGGCACCATGTCTTGGCGAGGTGGATCCCCATGCCGGTCATGGTGGAACGCAGGCTAAAAGCCACCCCCGCATAGGGGCCCCCTGAGCTCTCCCTACATGCGTCTGCCTCGGGCACGCCTCTCGAGAGTCTCAGCCACAGAATGTGGACCCCATGCCAAGAGCATGGCGGATTTTTGTGCTTCTGGCCACGCCAGTGTAATGAACCTATGTTTCAGGCCAATTTGAACCTTTGCGCATCGCGCCAGCATATTTTGTCGCTTCGGTGTTGTTTGCTTCGGTGTTATTTGCTTTTCTTTCTCGCTCGTATGATCCCTCCTGTGTATCTCACGAGCGGGGGCTAGCAGGGTGCCATGCCACGGGAGCATCCCGGCAGCACCTAAAACTCAAGGGATCCGAGCTCTGAACTTGCGGGTCAGCTCTCATGCATGTCAACTCCCAAGGAGCTCTGAACTCATGGGTCAGCTCCCGCGCACGTCAACTCACCAAGGATCACCAAAACCTTGGTGCTTGTTCTCCTCGTAAGACACACATGAAGGAACCTACGGGCTCAAGTTTTATAGCTATCTATTGCTCGTGGGTATGCCTATCTGTCCAAGTGCAGGAAACAAGCATCAGGCACCCTCTCCAAGGCAACAACGCCTCGCCAGGGCACCAACACCCTCTCCAAGGCGGAAACGCCTCGTCAAGCTAAGTACAAAGACTTGGTAGAATTTCCTCTTGCTGGTTTTTTGCCCCTCGAGTCTCTTTTCTCTCTCCCACGCCTCATGGGCTGCTTGCACGTCAAAGGGGAGCCCCAAGCATCGCGCTTCGCGGAGCTCTTACTTCTTGAGGCCTCACGCACCCCCCGGACTTGTGGAGCACTGACTCGCACATACCGAAGCGGCGGTGGTGTAGCGCTAAGAGAGGGTCCTAAGACGTAGAGCGAAAAAGACATGAAGGGAAAAGACAAAAGCCACCCAAGGGGCATTCACAAGCACGTTCCAAAGCTAAAAGCAAGTCTTTACAAAAGTTATTACAACCAAAATACCACGATAATGTGCCTCATGCGCGACCAGCTACAGGAAGGAGTTCAGGCCGTCGCGCCTCCCGAGGTCCCCGCTCCATCCGCGCCAGCTCCTGCTCCTAGGGCACCTCCCTCGCCGTCGCCTTCGTCTTCATCGACCAAGACTTGGTCGTACTTCTTGGCGAGCACCTCAGCGGCCTCCCCCGCCTTGCTGCGGATCTCGACCGGCTCCATCACGGCCTCGAGGTTGAACGAGGGCCAGAGCTTCAGAAGGTTGCTGAAGACGCGGCTGATGGCAAGGACGAGGAGATCGCGGCTCTCCGCCACAACGCGCTCGTCGAAGCGCTTCGCGACCTTTTCAATCTCCTCGAGGAATTGCCCGAAGAATTGCGTGTGCGCTGCCTCGTCGTCGATCCCTCCGGAGGGAAGGTGGGGGACCTCGATCCTCAAGTCGTCCCCGATGGCGTTCGCGCGGCGAACCAACTCGTGGAGCATGAGCTGGCGCTGGCGCGTCATGGCCCGGTTGTGCCGCGCGGAGTCCTGCGCTTGCTCTGCGCGGTCCGCGGCCGGCCCCACCTGTTGCTGGAGGTCGCTCAGGTCAGCCTTCAGGGCGGCAATCTCCTTCTCCGCGCGAGCCAGCGCCTCCTGGGCGTGCTGAAGGCGGGAGGTCAATGCCCTCTCCGACTCCTCGAGCCCCTCGATCTGATGCAGGAACTCGTTGCGTTTCATCGTAAAGCGTTCTTCCTGCTTCGTGGCCTTGGCGTCATAGTCATTGGCGAGGCTCTCGCGGATGCGCTCAACCCTGGCGTCGGCCTCATCCTGGGTCCTTTTCTGCTTCATCGCGAGGTCAGCGTTGGCCTTGTCGTGGCGCTCCTTGCGGGTGGCCTCGCTCCTGGCCACTGAGTTCTCGCGCTCCTGCAGCAGCCCCTCGCGGGTGGCCTGCTCCTCCTCCAGAGAGTGGACCTGCTCTTCGCGCCGATCCAGCTCTTTCTCCCGGAGGGAGAGCTCTTCCTCGCGTTTCTTCAGCTCGGTCTCGCGAGGCGTTAGCTGCCCCTCGCGGGCGTCCAGCTGCTCGCGCAGCTCCCTCAAGATGGTCCTCGCGGCCTCGGACTCGTTGGCAAACTTCTCTTCGCGCGCCGCCAGCTCCTGGTGCTTGGCGGTGGTGTCCGTCTCCAGCACCTCCCGGGCAGCGTCCAGCTGGTCCATGACCTCGGCCGCCTCCCGCTTGACGCTGTCGCGGGTCTCCTTCGCGAAGCGCATCGCTTCTTCGCGCGCCATACTTGCCGCCGCGTCCTGCCGGCGGCACATTTCCACCCGCTCATGGAGGAGGGCCCAGGCGTCGGCAAGCCTCGCCCGCTCCTTCTCCCTGACGAGATCTTCCTTGGCGAGCTGCGCCGCCAGCTCGTCAAGTGCCTGCCGCGATTGGGCGCGGCTCACCCAGCGCCAAGACCCCTGCATCCTTGTGGGGCGCAGAGGCCTCGACGCCTGTCGAGGCGCCTAGGGCATCCTGCCCCGAACTTGTAGCGGCCCCCGCCGCGGCATGGGAGCTTGTGGGGGCGTCTCCCTCGCCGCCCGCATCGAGAGCCTCCAGGGGGCTGGGCATCTCCTCGCCCCTGGCCCCGTCGCTCGGGGGCTCCAGAGGCGTCTCTGCCTCCCGCTCTTCAGGGGCGATCCCCGCCCCCTCCGTGGTGGCCGCATCTGCCGTGGCCGCGGGAGTACCTGCCCTCCTTGTGGGAGCCTCCCTTGCTGCTGGGGGCGACTCCGCGACGATCTCTTCGTCCACCTCTTCTTCCGCGCGGTGCTCCGCCGCGGGAGGAGTAGCTGCCCGAGTAGGCGGAGGCGTCGCCAGCTCAATCACCTCCTCCACACGGTGCTCGACCGCGGGGGGAGAGGCAGCCCTAGCTGGAGGCGACGCCGCCTCTTCAATCACCACCACCTCCACGCGGTGCTCACCCGCGAGAGGAACTGACTCTTGCTGCTGCCCGACAGCCGCTTGCCGTGGCTCGTCAGCCATATGCTGCAGCTCGACGGCCGCCTGCTGCGACTCGTCGGCCACAGGTGTCTCGGCGGTGCAGGCGGTCTCCCCGAGCTTGCGGAGACGCCGTTTTTTCGGCGCCGCGGGTACGCTGAAAGAACACAGCCAAGCAAAAATCCTTCAGGAGGGGATTCGCAGAAGCAAACGCTGAAAGGAAAGAAAAGAGCCAAACTCACTCGTCGACCGCTCTCCACACCCTCTTCTTCCCTTTTGGTGGCTGGAGAGTGCTCGCTCCGGCCTGCTCATGGGGCGCCGCTACCTTTTCGCGAGGAGCTTCCCTCGTGGCGACCCCGGCGTCCCTGTCATGGACCTTGGTGTGAGGCTCGCGGCGTCCTCCCCTGCTGCTGTCCTCCTCCTCTGCGGGGCGCTGGGAGCGAACCACGCGGAAGGCGCCCCCGTCGTTGCTGGAAGAGACCTCCTGGAGGTCCTCGCTGGGCGGCGCGTTCCTTGAGCCTGCGTCGCCCCCCGAGGGGTCGGCACCCCTCGAAGCCTCGTCTTCCCCGGAGGGGTCGGCACCCCTTGAAGCCTCGTCCTCCTCGGACCCTTCATCCTCGTCTGGCTCCAGCGCATCGCCCTCCTGCTCTTGTTCCGCCGCCCACGGGTTGCGGCGGGGCCCAACAAGCCTCGCGGGCTTGATACCCCATTCGTCGAAGTGGGGCAGGAGCTTGCGGGCTTCGCGCACTCGCTCCTCCGTGTAGGCGAACAGCGGCAGGGCGTCGTCGTTGCTTGGGGCCGGAATGGACGTCGTGGCGAAGAGGACTTTCATGATCCGCTTCATCTCGTCCGGAGTGAAGTCGTCGGGGCTGAGGCGCATCCTGTCGTCCGGGCCCGAATAGGTCCACATCGGATTCGAGTGCCACTGGAGAGGAGCAATGCGGCGCGAAACGAAGTCCATCGCCACCATCCGGCCGGTGAGCCCGGCCTCGCGGAGCACCTGAATACGCTCGTATACTGCCTCAAGCTTGGGACCCTCAAATTCGCCGCTCGCCCAACGCGCCCACTTCCTCGGGGGCGCCACGGGAACCTCCAGGTGGCGGTTCGACGACTTGGTGCCGACGAAAACCCACTTCTCGCGGAACTTCTCCACTTTCTTCGTCACCTCGGTGATGGCGTTCTCACCCTGCCATGCGATGGGGATGTACCCTTCACTCCTGGCGGCGGCGATGCGGAAGGAGACGCATCCAAATCGTTCGTTCGACTTGGTGCTCCGGAGGGAGTAGAAGCTCCGGAAGAGCGCCACCGAGGGGCGGACACCGACATATGCCTCGCAGAGGTAGGCGAAGATGGCGAGAATGAGCACGGAGTTTGGATGAAGATGGAGCAGCTGGATCCGGTATGCCTCAAGGATCCCTAGGAGAAAACCGGAGAAAGGAGGAACGAAGCCGGCAAAGAGTGTGTGAAAGAAGATGGGGTGGAACCCCGCGCCGACCCTGCTGCTGCCGGGCGCTATGTTGGTGGCACCGAGCTCATGGGTGTTGGAGGCCACCAGGAGCCGCACCTTGGAAACCGTCGCCGCGCTGATAAGGGACTCAGGCATTGTCCCCTGGGGCGCAGCGCCCCGCGCCGCCACCGGCGCAGCGTCCCGCACCGCCGCCGCTGACGAGCTCGCCTGCGCGGTGGCCTTGCCCTTCAAGTCGGTGGCTGCTTTCTTGGGCGCCATCGGTCGACCGAAGAAGAAGAAGAGTACTCTGGAGATTGGAGCTCTCTGGAGAGATTGGAGGCGTGGGAAGAAGTGTGCGGAGGAGTTACGGGAGAAGTAATGGGCGCCGCCTGCGCGCCCAGGCTTTATTGACCAGCACTCGAGTCGTGGCGGGCCCCGCCACGTCGCCCGTTGGAGCCGAGGAGGTCGTGGCCGCGGGCGCAACCGCTGCGTGACACGTGTCGCGGCCCTGTCAGGCATCTTTGGCCCCTCGACGCTTCGCCTTCGTCATGGGCCTCGGCGTGCCCATCGCGGGCTACTGTCGGCACAGTGGAAACCAGGGTACCACGGGCCGGCCTGCCAGGGCCCACAAGATTCTTTGGATGATTTTCGCTAAGGACCAGGCTCTCCAAGCCTGGCGAGCTTCGCGAGGTTTTCTCCCCTCGCGAAGGGTTTTTCTCCTCGCCAAGGGTTCTTTCCCTCGGCGAGGGATCGCTCCTCGACAAGGCGTCTCCGACGCCGCCCGCAATTCTGCCAAGGACCAAGCTGAAGGGCTTGGCGAGGCTTTTCGCCTCGCGAAGCGCTTTCTTCGTGAAGCCATCTCTGCCCCCGCGGCAGAGCGCACATGGGCTCTGCGCCGTGTGCAGAGTGACGCGCGTGCCTACGCGCGATGACGACAACGCCGCAGTTGCCGTTTCCATGTATAAAGCAGTCAACAAAGCGGAGCCAAGCAAAGCGGACAACGAGTATTGCCTCTTTGGTGACAAGGGAACAGTCTGCAGCTACGCTCCAAGGACGACGTCACCGTGGGTCACCTCCCACCTCTGCAAGCGCCAGCCCACTGTCCAGCTGGTCGGTGCCCCTTTTCAGCTTTGGTGTTGCCGTTCCCCTGCCGTGGACCGCGTCCACGAGCTTTACCTTTATGGTAGACCTCACCTTTACGGTGCACCGCGCCTCCTCCTTCGTCGCCATGTGGTAGCCCTTCCCGCCAAATGTTTGGGCAGAAGAGGCCCAGGGCGCCTATAAAAGGAGGAGGAGCACGCCCTAGCAAAGGGTTCGATCTTCGGTTGGTGCAGCTCTAGCAAACCCTAACCCTAGATCTAAAGACTAGCAAGTAGCCATTGTTAGCCACCCAGAGCTCGACAAGCTCTCCTTGTACTGTAAAACTCTCCAAGCAGTGCAATACACGAAGGCAGGACGTAGGGGTTTTACCTCCACAAGAGGGCCCTGAACCTGGGTAATACCTTGTGTCAATCTCTGCAGTGACGTCCGCAGCGAGCCTGATGAGCACCGTCGCCGGAGCACGTTGTGGATTGTTTGACTCCGTGTTCAGCCCCTTACACGATACCTTGGAGACACCCCTAGTTCCCGGGGACAATCTCCGACACACCGGGTGAAAGGGGGGAAATGACCTTGCTTGTCACGAGTTATATCTAGCTCTCCACTGCTCCCTCATGAGCATAAAAACAGAGGCACAAAAATAGAGTAATTTGAATTTTTTAAAGATAGCACATGACAAATTTACTTGGAATGGCAAGAAATACCATGCATAGGTAGATATGGTGGACTCAGCTGGCTAGATAGTTTGGCTTTGGGATTTGGATGCACGAGTGAACCATACACTCAGTACGAATTTTTGGGCTTAGCAAAGAAGGTATTTGAAGCAAACATCTAACATTAACCGGTAACAGAGTAACATAAGACATAAGTCAATCATAACCAGAAAAACTCCACACCATTTCACTTGTTGACCAAACAATTTTTTTGATGAAAAGATTAGCTTAATGAATTGACAACTACGAAACACCACACAATTTCAAGCTTTTAACAGTATTTCTTTACTAATCAATTCCACTCAAATAACCAGCAAGTTTAAGCATTCATCTTAATATCTCAAAACAAATGAGAAGTATCAAGTATCCACACAATGATCTACAATACTAGAGAGACAATTTGCTACCCGCATGGGTAGCTACACACCCATGCGTTATACGGAGATGCAAGCCGTATGTATCCGTTTTAGCTTGTTTTCCTAGTAAAACACGGATATTTGGTGTAAAAAAATGGTTTCGGAATTTTCAAAAAAATCTTTTTTGGTCGTCATTTTAGCTTTTTTTCATAGTTGACTTTTTTGTTGACTTTTGGGTCAAACTTTACTAAAAAAATCACAGCGGATGGAAAAAAATTCGAAAAAAATTTCAATGTATAATACAAAGATCGAGACTTGTGGAACAGAACTGGCACAAAGCATGACTCTACGACACAAAAGTATAGCAACTCATATAACGAGAAGAATACAAATATTACAAGCAAAAGGATCACAGATCCAACAATTCGACAAACGGAAGCGGGTAGTGTTGTCTAACAACAAGAAGCAGATATGGCCTAAGAGGCCTACAATTAAACATCACCCAAGCCAGCTTGTTCCACGGTCCCAAGCTGCCACCTGGGAACCCCAGACTAGTAGTCGACGTCAACGAAGAACCCACCTAGTTGCTCGGTGTCGTCCTCCTCTGAAATACAAAATCATAGAGGCAGCAAAGAGAGACTGAGTACGACGTACTCGCAAGTTTAGTAGGGCGATATAGGCCCAATGACTGACGGAGGCTCTAAAGCTTTATATGTATTTCTTTTGCATAAAGCTAAGTTTCATAAACAGGAATATAATTGACACATGGCATTCGTCTACTCAGAATATTTTATAAAGGGTAAGAGAGTATCATTATCATCTTCGGTTCTCGGCGAACCGACTTGCAACCATCACCACTCATCTCACACAAAGGCACTCCCTCGACTCACCCTCGAGGAAATGAACCTTTATCATAAGTTTATTATGCAACCTCTAGCTGCCATATCAATTAGGTTAACGTTGTCTATGATCTTATATCCGATACCAAGATTGTCCATAACCGTGGACACGGCTTTTCGAAAAGATTATCCCTGCAGGGGTGTACTAATTTACCCATTGGTACCGTCCGGCTCACCTGAGTGGCCCTCTTCCGGGGAGGCCGGCAAGCGGGCGCGGTTAAACCTTTACCTCACGTGAGAATATCCAAGAGTCATCTGTGGCCACAGGACAAGTTCAACGCTCCCAGCGCCCTGCCCCATCGCCACGTCCTTAAACACAAAATCCTCATCAACATCATCTTTCCACTCACACGCAAATGGAAAACCGAACTAGAGGACCCTTGGATACGCCCGCACAAGTTATTCTGTTAGTAAGGCGCCCATACACCCACCAATGGCAGCACGCTCGTCTTGGTTCAAGAGGTAAAGAACTCGCACCTAGGGGCTAGAGTGAGGCAAAACACCATCCCTGATGGCAACTCACCCAAGCCTACTTAGCATTTTAATTAAGCACCACACATATCCACCAAGTCCGCATCATTCCATCTTCAACAACAATTATGGAAATAAACAACGGACACAACTAGTATTGCAACTAAGCATGTCTAAGCATGGATAAGCATATAACCGACAATTATAATTCGTATCCGGCCAACACATCAACACTAGGGTTCATAGGTAGGGATACATGTGATTGGCTCGGGGAAGAGACATGCATTCATAGGATTCTATATATTTACCAAAAGAGACATTTGAACCGCATGCAATATTATGGTGGATAAAATAATTTGATAAAATCATAGGATGCTAAATGCCAAGAAGGTTAGGTTATCTCTTCCTTGCTGCCCGGCGTGAAGTATTGATCGTCGGGGTAGGTAGAGAGACCCTCGACTCCGGAATCTATCGATACCCAAAAGAGAAATACAAAGAAACACATAAACTCACACGAACTCAAGATGCAATGCTCAAGCACATAATGATATGTTCAATTGATGCAAAGATATTATTAAATAAATTAAGGCATAATTAAATGGGGAGCCAAATAATTAGTAAAATTATTTGGGATCAACCCCATATTTATCTTAGCGACCACAATCTTATAAATTATCAAGTTATTAGAGAGGTGGATCAAATATGCATGAACATGACAAGAATGGATAGGGTTTGTCATTCCGATCATTTTGGTACTTTATTTGTAATTTTCGGAGCACCGGTGAAAGAATAGCAAAATTAATTAAATAAATGAATTTAACTCATTTAATCAAATTATGAATAACACTGAATAAAAGTTTGTGATCATGACATGATAAGTGTAAGGTTTGATAGCATTTGACATGTTGATCACTTTGATAGTTGATTCATAATTTTTGGATCAATATTCATCGAAATGTGATTTTCCCACGTTAGGTAATAAATATGCCATGCTAGGGTTTTCCCAAATTAAAGGGAAAATATTTTACTCAAGAGGTCAAGCCAAAGTCACCAATAGGTAGATAACATTTTACTGAGCGATTTGATATTCATTTGCAATTTTAGAGCCATATTTAAAAAGATATCACATTCTAAACTCAGTTTATTTCACAAAGGAAAAACCCTGTGCAGACAGGCCGGCCTTGTGCCGGCCAGGCCGGGCTGCAGGCCGAGGGTGGCCAGAGTGCACCGGCCAGAGCTAGCCCAGGCCGGTGTGTAGGCCGGGGCACTGCCGAAGAGGCCGGCCTCGTGCCGGCCCAAGCCAGGCTTGCAGGCCGGGCACCTGCCCGAGGCCTCCGGCCTCCGGCCGGCCCAACCTCGCCAGGCCGGGACACGGCGCGGTGACGCCAGCGGCACGGCGGTGGTCGACGACGACCAAACCGACGGCGAGGAGAGGGAGAAGGGCGCGAGGGAGAAGACAAAAAGTGAGCTAGCTCACCCGTGAGCCCGCTGGTGTGGTCGGGGTGGCGAGGGGTGGGCCGGCGACGCCGGAATCGTGCCGGCGAGTGGCGGAGGAGGTGAAGGTGCGTCGGGGACGAATCAGTCGATCCCGGGCCACCCCGGCTCGATCCTGCCGGTGAGGAGGGAGAGGAGGAGGCGGAGATGCTCACTGTAGGCTTCAACTCGTGCGGGGTAGCTCCAATCGTCGGCGGCAAGCTCGACAGCTACGGCGGACACGGAGGAGCTCGGGAGGAAGAAGGACTCCGTCGATCCGGAAAATTAGGGGAGGAAACGGATCGGGGTTGAGGGGAGGAGCAGGTGTGCGGCATGGGCAGCATCCTCATCGACCACGGGCCTCGGTGGCGTGCGGCATGGCAGCGCCAACGCGGCAGCATGGCGCCAGGACGCCATCGTCCACGGTGGAGGGGAAAAGAAAACGCGAAAAGGTCCCTGGCAAGTTTGAAACCAAAACAAACAGGTCCCCAGAGCAATTTTGACAAATTATTTGGGGTAGAAAGACACTTTCTAAAATCCCAGAAAAATTCATAGAGGCTAGAATTACCCTTCAGAACCACCACAAAAATTGGTGAGGTCAAATAAATTAGTTTGCCCAAAATTTGTTCAAAGCCTTAGTTGGGGGTAATTTGGAGCAATTTCCAAAATGCATTTAAAAGGGGCATTTATACAATTCCAAAAATATTGAAATTATTCAAGGAGACCCTAGCAATAATACTGGAGTTTCCCATGGTTTGTAGTTTGAAAATTTGGAGAGCCTAACTTGGTTCCAAAAGTGTAGTTTGAAAATAAGCCAAATTGAATTCTCATATTTAGTTCCCAATTGACAAAACTTGGAATTTGAGAATTGAGGATAAGAGGCAAATATGGAACTTCCAAAACAAGTTGAGAGTCCAAGGATGGTTGGTTGACAAGTTGAGTAAACATTTGGTTGGAGGTTTTGGGAAGGTTGGCTTCCCATTACAATTGATTTCCAATACAAGGTGCATTTGTTAGAAATGACAAGTTCACATGCATGCCATGATGCAAGGGATGCAAAGCAAAAGTGAAAAAAATTCTTCGTATCTTTCGTTACCAAGTTAGGGCTGTTACAATTCTACCCCCCTTACAGGAATCTCGTCCCGAGATTCTAGGCTTGAGTGAAGAAGGTGGGGTATTCCTGACGAAGACTAGTTTCTCGCTCCCATGTTGCTTCTTCCTCGGAATGGTTGGACCATTGAACTTTGAGGAACTTGATGGACTTGTTGCGGGTTTTCCTCTCCGCTTCATCCAAGATACGGATAGGATGCTCGCGATAGGTCAAATCCTCTTGAATGTCCAATGCCTCATGGTCAACCCCACGGGTGGGATCCTTGAAGCACCGGCGGAGTTGGGAAACATGGAACACATCATGAACATCCGGGAAGTTGGAGGGTAATTCAAGTTGATAGGAGAGATCTCCTCGCTTGGCTAGGACGGTGAAAGGGCCAACATAGCGAGGTGCCAATTTGCCCTTGATTCCGAAGCGACGAACGCCACGGAGAGGAGAGACTCGAAGGTAGGCCTTGTCACCAATTTCATAGTGGACCTCCTGATGGTGCTTGTCATAATAGCTTTTCTGACGGGATTGAGCAGCTTTGAGGTTTCCTTGAATGACACGGACCTTTTCTTCGGCTTCATTGATCACATCAGGACCGAAGAGTGACCTCTCCCCGGTTTCAGACCAATTGAGAGGAGTCCGGGATTTTCTCCCATAAAGGACCTCAAAGGGAGCCATTTGCAAACTGGCTTGATAGCTGTTGTTGTAGGAGAACTCGGCGAGAGGGAGGTACTTTTCCCAACTCTTGCCGAAAGAGATGACACAAGCCCGAAGCATGTCCTCAAGAACTTGATTCACTCTTTCAGTTTGACCATCGGTTTGAGGGTGATAGGCGGTGCTGAAATGGAGACGGGTCCCAAGAGCCGTTTGGAAACTTTGCCAAAACTTGGACACAAATAGGCTTCCACGGTCAGAGATGATCCTTAAAGGAACCCCGTGCAAAGGAACAATCCGGGCCATATACAATTCGGCAAGTTGGCTTGCTCGAATATCATCACAGACCGGAAGGAAATGGGCAACCTTTGACAAACGGTCGATGATGACCCAAATAGCATTGTTGCCCTTTTGTGATCTCGGGAAGCCGGTGATGAAATCCATACCAACTTCATCCCACTTCCACTCCGGAATGGCTATGGGGCGAAGGGTACCAGCTGGCCTTTGATGTTCAGCCTTCACTCGGCGACAGACGTCGCATTCGGCAACATATTCGGCGATCTCGCGCTCCATGCAAGACCACCAGAATTGAGGGCGAAGATCTTGGTACATTTTTGTGCTACCCGGGTGAATAGAGATGGGTGACTCATGAGCTTCGGAAAGGATCAACTCCCTCATATTTCCACTCTTGGGCACCACTAGACGGTCACCAAAATAGACCACTCCATGGTCATCAACCAAGAAACAATTGGCCTTTCCATTAGCGATCTTCTCTTTGATCTCAAGGATTTCAGGATCATTTTGTTGGGCGGCCTTGATATCATCCTCGAGAGTGAATTTGATCTCAAGGTTAGCTAGAAAACCAGAAGGAACAATTTCCAGATTCAACTTAGCAAATTCCTCGTGGAGAGCCGGTTGCGCCTTTTCAACCATCACGGTATTGCAATAGGCTTTGCGGCTCAGAGCATCCGCCACGACATTTGCCTTGCCGGGCTGATAATTGAGAGTCACATCATAGTCCTTTATCAATTCCAGCCATCTCCTCTGCCTCAAGTTCAGATCCGGCTGGGTGAATAGATATTTCAGACTTTGGTGGTCGGAGTAGATCTCGCAACGGTTGCCCAAAAGGTAGGGCCTCCATTGCTTCAGAGCATGTACCACGGTGGCAAGCTCCAAATCATGAGTTGGATAATTTTGCTCGTGTGGCTTGAGTTGACGGGAAGCATAAGCGACCACATGACCCTCTTGCATCAAGACACATCCCAAGCCTTGGAGAGATGCATCGCAATAGACGACGAAGTCCTTGGCGGTATCGGGAAGGACAAGTACCGGAGTGGTAGTGAGCTTGACCTTGAGGGTTTGGAAACTCTCTTCAGCCTTGTCTGACCACACAAAAGGCTTGCCTTTCTTGAGGAGTTCAGTCAATGCCTTTGCTATTTTGGAGAAGCCCTCAATAAATCGACGGTAATAACCCGCCAATCCAAGGAAGCTTCGGATATCTTTGACGGATTTGGGAGTTGGCCAATCCAGGATTGCCTGAATCTTGTCGGGTATCACCGCTACTCCGGCAGCTGACACCACATGACCGAGAAAGATGAGCTCCTTCAGCCAAAACTCACATTTAGAGAACTTGGCATATAGACGGTGATCTCGAAGCTTGGTCAGGACAAGTCGAAGATGTTCAGCATGTTCGTCTTCGGTCTTGGAGTACACAAGGATGTCATCGATGTAGATGATGACGAACTTGTCGAGGTACTCGTGGAAGATGGAGTTCATTAGCCTCATGAATGTAGCTGGAGCATTAGTGAGGCCGAAAGACATGACGGTATACTCATATAACCCATAGCGGGTAGTGAAGGCCGTCTTAGGAATATCCTCCTTCCGGATCTTTATCTGATGGTAACCGGACCTCAGATCCATCTTGGAGAACACCATGGCTCCCGCTAATTGATCGAACAAGTCGGTTATTCGAGGAATTGGATACTTGTTCTTGATGGTCACCGCATTAAGAGGGCGGTAGTCAACGACCAGACGAGGAACATTTGTATCCCTCTTCTTGACGAAGATGACCGGGCAGCCCCAAGGTGAGCTACTCGGCCGGATGAATTCTTTTTCCAGCAGCTCATCAAGTTGCTTCTTCAATTCAGCTAGCTCTTCCGTTGGCATACGGTAGGGAGTCTTGGAAACTGGGGCGGTTCCCGGAACCAACTCAATCACAAACTCCACGCTGCGATCGGGTGGCATGCCGGGCAATTCCTCCGGGAAAACATCGGGGAAATCACATACCACAGCGACTTCAGATATGTCAGGCGGGGTGATTCCTTCCAGGAAATAAAGACTGATCTCCGGTGAAAGAGGAGTGGCTGCGGAAGGAGTTGCAGAAGTTGGGGACCAGTAACGCACTTCCCCATACCTTGGGTGGAACACTGTGACAGTCTTGGCAGCACAATCCAGATTTGCCTGATATTTCACTAACCAATCCATACCCAAGATGACATCGATACCCTCTGACCTCAGGGCTATCAATGAGAACGGAAAAGGGACTGACCCTACGGCTATTTGAACATCGGGAGATATCCAATTGGTACGCCAACTAGAGCCCGGGGTCTTGACCACTAACGGGGGATCCATCATCACAAACGGTATTTGATGATTGTGTGCATATGATATGGATATGAACGAATGCGAAGCTCCAGAATCAAATAATACTGAAGCTGGATATGTATTGATTTGAAGCGTACCCATGAGAACTCCGGGGTCCTCCTCAACGCCTTCAGCCGAGACGTGGTTCAGGCGGCCACGGCTGACGGTGGTAGCCTTGGCGGCTGGGGTAGAGGGTGCTGGTGCAGGTGCTGAGGGAGCCGGTGCCTTCTGGGGGCACTCCCTGGAGTAGTGCCCCGGCTGGCCACAAGCGAAGCAAGTGAGCCCCGGTGGTGCAGGTAGTCGAGGACGAAAACCGCCTCCAGCCGCACCCAAGGTCGAAGTAGCTGGGCGAGGCGGAGGTGGCAGGTACCCGGTGGGCTTCGGCGCGAAGGGCGCCTTTGGCACAGCGCTGAAAGGCACGAAGACCTTGCGCTTCTTGCCCTCAGTGGAGGAGCTCTGGTGGTCGGTGGAAACCGGCCTCTTAGAAGCCTCTAGCTCCTTCCTACCTTGCTCCATGGTGAGAGCCTGGTTGTAGAGCTCTTGGTAGGAGGTGAACTTGAAGGGTAGGAGCTCGTATCGGAGACGAGGTGCGAGCCCCTTGCGGAAGAGATATTGCTTGTCCTCATCATTCGTCACGTCCCGAGGGGCGTAACGGGAGAGGTGGTTGAACTCCCGTCCATAGGACTGGACGTCCATGCGTCCCTGGGTTAGGTCCAGGAACTCCCGCCTCTTGAGCTCGAGGATGGGCTTGGGGATGTACGCCGCACGGAAAGCGGTGCGGAATTCCTCCCAAGTGACAACATGGCCCGCGGCAACCATGGCCACGTGGCTCTCCCACCAGGAGCCGGCGGCTCCTTCCAGTAGGTAGGTGGCGAAGTTGACATGCTCCGCCGCCGGGACGTGAAGAGCGGCAAACTTGCGCTCGATCGCCCGAAGCCAATCATCCGCATCAAGCGGCTCCTTAGCTTCAGAAAAGGTGGGAGGTTGGGACCGCAAGAACTGGTTGAGAGTGGTGCAGTCCGTGTTCCTCCTGGCCCCTTGCTGGACCAGCTGCTCAAGCAACCGCTCATTGCGCAGGCGGTTTTGTTCAATTGCCATCATAACCTCCGCCATCGAAGGGGGCGGTGGTGGATCAGGGCTGCTATGTTCCCCACGACGGGTAGGAGCCATTCTGAAGAATTGGAACAACGACAAGTTAGTAACCAATTCCACAGACAAGATAGATCATAGTTTGCTTCCAGATATAGATGTTAAGAAGCAATAACCACCGAAGACAGATTTAGGCAACCACGGTGACATCACGTCATCGAGGCGATATCAAACGGATATACGGACTCGAGTCATAACTGGACGGTAAGAACCCAAACCCCGAGAACCTAAACACCGACACCAAGCACAAAACAAATAGAGATAAGAATCAGAGTAGAGCGAGTTGGATGAGAAGCAAAAAGAATCCTAAGAAGGTTTTCACAACTCATTTTTAGGTTAAAAATAATTTTCACTAGACTGGGCATCGACCAAAAGAAAGGGTTTCCTACAGGCAGTCCTGCTCTGATACCAATTTGTAACGCCCCGACCCCGGAATTATACAGAGAGGCTATGAATCCGACACAACCATCAATGTATAATACAAAGATCGAGACTTGTGGAACAGAACTGGCACAAAGCATGACTCTACGACACAAAAGTATAGCAACTCATATAACGAGAAGAATACAAATATTACAAGCAAAAGGATCACAGATCCAACAATTCGACAAACGGAAGCGGGTAGTGTTGTCTAACAACAAGAAGCAGATATGGCCTAAGAGGCCTACAATTAAACATCACCCAAGCCAGCTTGTTCCACGGTCCCAAGCTGCCACCTGGGAACCCCGGACTAGTAGTCGACATCAACGAAGAACCCACCTAGTTGCTCGGTGTCGTCCTCCTCTGAAATACAAAATCATAGAGGCAGCAAAGAGAGACTGAGTACGACGTACTCGCAAGTTTAGTAGGGCGATATAGGCCCAATGACTGACGGAGGCTCTAAAGCTTTATATGTATTTCTTTTGCATAAAGCTAAGTTTCATAAACAGGAATATAATTGACACATGGCATTCGTCTACTCAGAATACTTTTCAAAAGGGGTAAGAGAGTAACATTTATCATCTTTGGTTCTCATCGAACCCTTTTGTAACCAACCACTCTCATCTCCACCAAGGCACCCCCTCGAATCACCCTCGAGGAAGTGAACCTTTACCACACGTGATTATGCAACCTTTAGCTGCCATATCAATTAGGTTAAGATTCTCTATGATCTTATCGTCTATTCCCAAGTTGTCCATAACCGTGGACACGGCTTTTCGAAAAGATTAACCCTGCAGGGGTGTACTATATTACCCATTGGTACCGTCCGGCTCACCTGAGTGGCCCTCTTCCGGGGAAGGCCGGCGAGCGGGCGCGGTTAGACCTTTACAATGCATGAGGCTTACTCAAGGACCATCAGTGGCGGAAGGACAGGTTTAGCGCTCCCAGCGCCCTGCCCCACCGTCACGTCCTAAACATCACCATCCTCGTTCCTTTTCCACTCACACCACACACGCGCAAATGGAAATAGCAAACTAGAGGACCCTTGACAAGCCACTCACAAATTATTCGGTCAGCGAGGCGCCCATACACCCACCAATGGCAGCACGCTAGTCTTGGTTCAAGAGGTAAAGAACTCGCACCTAGGGGCTAGAGTGAGGTAAAACACCATCCCCGATGGCAACTCACCCCAACCATCTTAGCATTTTAATTAAGCATCTCCATTATCCACCATATCCGAAGCATTCCATCAACATCATCAATATGGAATTAATAACGGACATAAAGCATTTAATTAAGCACAGCTAAGCATAGCTAAGCATATGAATACAACAATTCTATCTCTATCTCGGCCAACACTTCAACCCTAGGTTTCATAGGTAGGGATACATGTGATTGGCTCGGGGAAGAGACATGCATTCATAGGATTCTATATATTTACACAAAGAGATATTTGAACCGCATGCAATATTATGGTGGATAAAATAATTTGATAAAATCATAGGATGCTAGAATGCCAAGAAGGTTAGGTTATCTCTTGCCTTGCTGCCCGGTCGTGAAGTACTGCTCGTCGGGGTAGTTATCGGTAACCTCGACTCCGGAATCTATTGATACCCAAAAGAGAAAAGCGAAGAACACATAAATCACAAGAACACACGGTGCAATGCTCAACCACATGATGACATGTCCAATTGATGCAATAGATATTATCATTTAAATTATTTAACAATTTAAATGGAGTTCCAAATAATTACTGCAATTATTTGGACACAACTCCATATTTATATTAGTGACCACAATTCTTTATAAATTATCAAATTATTAGGGAAGTGGCTCAATATGCATGAACATGACATGAAACGGGTAGGGTTAGTCATTCCGATCATGTTGGTACTTTATTTGTAATTTTCGGAGCACCGATGAATAAATAGCAATTTAATTAAATAAATAAATTTAATTCTTTTAATCAAATTATGAATATCATCAAATAAATATTTGTGATCATGAATTGATATTAGCACGGTTTAATAGCATTTGACATGTTGATCACTTTGATAGTTGATTCATAATTTTTGGATCAATATTCATCGAAATGTGATTTTTCCCACGTTAGGTAATAAATATGCCATGCTAGGGTTTTCCCAAATTAAAGGGAAAATATTTTACTCAAGAGGTCAAGCCAAAGTCACCAATAGGTAGATAACATTTTACTGAGCGATTTGATATTTCATTTGAAATTTTTAGAGCCATATTTAAAAAGATATCACATTTCTAAACTCAGTTTATTTCACAAAAGGAAAAACCCTGTGTAGACAGGCCGGCCTTGTGCCGGCCAGGCCGGGCTGCAGGCCGGGTGGGTGCCCGAGTGCACCGGCCCAGAGCCAGCCCAGGCCGGGTGTGTAGGCCGGGGCACTGGCCGAAGAGGCCGGCCTCGTGCTGGCCCAAGCCAGGCTTGCAGGCCGGGCACCTGCCCGAGGCCTCTGGCCTCCGGCCGGCCCAAGCCTCGGCCAGGCCGGGACACGGCGCGGTGACGCCAGCGGCACGGCGGTGGTCGACGGCGACCAAACCGACGGCGAGGAGAGGGAGAAGGGCGCGAGGGAGAAGACAAAAGGTGAGCTAGCTCACCCGTGAGCCCGCTGGTGTGGTCGGGTGGCGAGGGGTGGGCCGGCGACGCCGGAATCGTGCCGGCGAGTGGCGGCGGAGGTGAAGGTGCGTCGGGGACGAATCGGTCGATCCCGGGCCACCCCGGCTCGATCCTGCCGGTGAGGAGGGAGAGGAGGAGGCGGCGATGCTCACTGTAGGCTTCAACTCGTGCGGGGTAGCTCCAATCGTCGGCGGCAAGCTCGGCAGCTACGGCGGACACGGAGGAGCTCGGGAGGAAGAAGGACTCCGTCGATCCGGAAAATTAGGGGAGGAAACGGATCGGGGTTGAGGGGAGGAGCAGGTGTGCGGCATGGGCAGCATCCTCATCGACCACGGGCCTCGGTGGCGTGCGGCATGGGCAGCGCCAACGCGGCAGCATGGCGCCAGGACGCCATCGTCCACGGTGGAGGGGAAAAGAAAACGCGAAAAGGTCCCCGGCAAGTTTGAAACCAAAACAAACAGGTCCCGAGAGCAATTTTGACAAATTATTTGGGGCAGAAAGACACTTTCTAAAATCCCAGAAAAATTCATAGAGGCTAGAATTACCCTTCAGAACCACCACAAAAATTGATGAGGTCAAATAAATTAGTTTGCCCAAAATTTGTTCAAAGCCTTTAGTTGGGGGTAATTTGGAGCAATTTCCAAAATGCATTTAAAAGGGGCATTTATACAATTCCAAAAATATTGAAATTATTCAAGGAGACCCTAGCAATAATACTGGAGTTTCCCATGGTTTGTAGTTTGAAAATTTGGAGAGCCTAACTTGGTTCCAAAAGTGTAGTTTGAAAATAAGCCAAATTGAATTCTCATATTTAGTTCCCAATTGACAAAACTTGGAATTTGAGAATTTAGGATAAGAGGAAAAATATGGAACTTCCAAAACAAGTTGAGAGTCCAAGGATGGTTGGTTGACAAGTTGAGTAAACATTTGGTTGGAGGTTTTGGGAAGGTTGGCTTCCCATTACAATTGATTTCCAATACAAGGTGCATTTGTTAGAAATGACAAGTTCACATGCATGCCATGATGCAAGGGATGCAAAGCAAAAGTGGAAAAAAATTCTTCGTATCTTTCGTTACCAAGTTAGGGCTGTTACAGTAGGACCTTGAAATCAACAACAAAGTGAATGTTGAAGATCTTTGGCGATTAATCTTCAACAGACGTGGACCTACACACACTCAACCAAAATACTTTGCCCCCAACGGCGGAAAGGTTGTCAATCTTTCCGGTCTCGCAGAAAACAAAGCGGTTAATTGTATAGTGAAATAGATGAAATATGAAAATGAACCAGTGGAGTAATCATGATGAAAATTGATGAATAAAGGTTGCAATCAATGTAAAAAGATGGACCGGGGGCCATGGGTTCACTAGTGGAGTCTCTCAAGTAAATAGAACAATCATATGATGGGTAGACAAATTACAGCTGGGCAATTGACAAGATTATAACACAAACTTAATCTAGCTATGACAAAGAGAACATGATAATATTTAAGTAGGCATCACGACAATGAACAAAGACCGTTGAGTCCAACTGCATCTTTGTCTAAAATGTCCACCGTGGGATCGCTATCCAGCCTGTCACCCATCGGTATTAACTTGCAAGCAACCGACATTTGCATTAAGTAAAGCGCATGAAGTAAGCAATACTAATATTAAAAGAGACATTAACATCGCTGTTTTATCCTTAGTAGCAATAGCACACCCTCGCCCTTAGAAGTTTCTGTCACTCGTGCCTAGGAACAAAAGGGGGCATGAACCCACTATCTAGCATAAATACCCTCTCTTGAAGACACACACAATCACTTGGCCAAAATAACCACGCATATCGGAGAGCATGCAAGAACATAAATCAACATATAAGAATCATGCACAATCTGATCATAACTTTATAATCCATCAGATCCCAGCAAACACATCACATAGCATTACAATAATCAATCTTGATCATGTTAGGCAGCTCACAAGATCATAAGACATGAAGCACAAGAGAGAGACTACCATCTAGCTACTGCCATGGACCCATGGTCCAAGGTGGGACTACTCACAAATCATCCCGGAGGAAAGCATGGCGATGAAGAGCCCTCCGAGATCGATCTCCCCTCTGGCAGAGTGCCGGGATCTGCTTCAGAATCACTCCCGAACTAGGGTTTGAGATGACGGCGCGTCGGGATGACTTCTCTAGAAAATAATGGCCGCCCTCTCGTTTTTAGGGTTAAAGGGAATTTATAGGCGTCGGAGGGGGCCGAGGCGGTGCCTAGAGGGCAGGGGCGGGCCCCACCCACGTGTCCTAGGGGGCCGCGGCCGCCACCCGCCTGTGGCCCCTGGGTGGCCCCCCCAGGCTGCCCTTTGGTCCTTTGGTTCCTTCCGTCGCATAAAAAATCTCCGTAAATTTTCAGTGCAATCCGACGATATTTCCTGTGGTGGACTTTCTGAAATACAAAAACAGCAAAAACAGGAAACTAGCACTAGGCATCTTGTCAATAGGTTAGTCCAACAAAATGCATAAAAATGATTAATATGATAATAAAAACATGTGACAACATCACAAAACTAGCATGGATCAATAAAAAATTATAGATACGTTTGATACGTATCAAAACCCTTGCTCGTCTTTGCAAGCTCGACGACGGAGGCGCATTGCATCGTTAACCTCTTGGGGTTGTCGTTCGGAAACCATGGTTTCATCCAGGTGCCACACGTTGGAGTCATCATCGTGGCGTGAAGCTTCTTTGACTTCTTCATGGAGTGAGATCGTTGGTCTCCTATCATTTACACGTGCACTCGATGTCACTTTCCTGGGTCCTAGCTAGCAGCACGGTGCGGAGCAAGAGGGCAGATGGCCTTTTTAGCGTCAGCTTGGTGTGGTTGGTGCAAAAGGGTCCCGTGGTATTCCAAGGCGACATAGTTTCGTTCCTTCTTCGATAGTCTAGGTCGCGTCGTGCTAGATGTGGCGTCTCCTGTTTTCATGTTACGGCTCTCGTTTCTTTTTTTCTTTTTTGACTTGCTTGTTTGGGGATCTCCCCACCACTTTGTATTGTTTGGCCAGTTGGGATTTATTTATAAATCGGGGTGAAAGACTATTTCGAGGAACTCTTACAACGAACATTGCATGAGAAGAAAGGCTGAGCTTGCGCCGACCAAGCCCCTACAACTGAAGACCCGTATCTTGTCATCGTCACCACCAATACTCCTCCTTGGAAGATCCGACTCCATGAAGACAAGGCGAGGTCCGGGAAACTCTTCTAACACGCCGGACGGAACCGACTACCAAAAGTCATCCATGGCTCAACTCTGCTCGTCACCTCCATCGTTGCCAAACAAGACACCAACAACATCATCCTCCACTGGTCCCTTGGTAATTTCAAAAAATTATGCACTCAAGAGGGGAACGACGCAAAAAACGCTGCCATCATCTGAACGAGTAGCTCCAACCGTTAGTAGCTCCAGTGATAAGGATCAACGTGATCCAATTGGGTTTTTGGCCCAATCTTTCACGGCGATCGAACAACCAGCCAGATAACAACCAAAATAATTCAAATATGAGATAGATCAAATCGAACCCTCTTCAATTCCTCATGTTGGAACTGATCAGAATCAACTCCCATGCATGGTACACAATTAGATCTTGAAGATCAACAAGCAAACACAAGCATATGTACCCCCAAGCATTGGGACTTTTCTGGTGTAACTTTTATCTCGAAAATTCAACCTAAAGATACATATGGCGGCTGCCAAAACCCTTATAGGGTGACTCCAAACGCTACTATGGCTGGGACAGGCCCCAAGCCGCACCTAAGGCCCAAAGGCTGAACCAAAATTGTATTTGGACATGCCCAAATACCACACATAAAAATAGCATGAAAATGAGCAATAAAACATGACCAAAACTGAATAAAAATGATCAAACTAAATTGCTTTGGCTGTAACTCCTTTGCCAAAACGAAGCATCATTGGAGGCGTCCGAAAGTTGGGCTTCACCTCATCTTTTGGAGACACTTCAACACAGAACGGTCCAAACTTCAGAATATATGTAGGTGGAGAAATAGATGGGGTTACAGATACCCTCTTCTCATCATCCCCCCTCCCCCCAACTTGAGAGGAAACCGCCCTCGGTTTCTTCTTATTGTCTTGGACCTTCTTCTTCACAGCAAATGCACCCACTTTGATATCCTTGTCAAGCATAGGTTGCAGCACATGACGTTTTCCCTTATGCCACAAGGAATAACATTGCTTCTGCCTTCATGAGTGGAGCGCCTATCAAATTGCCACGGTCGGCCTAGCAGCACATGACATACTTCCATAGGCAAAACCATCGCAGAGCACCATGTCCTCATAAGTACCTACAGAAAATTTCAGGCGCACCTTATGTGTTACGTTGTGCTTCCCTGAATTATACAACCACTCAACGCAATGTAGCTACGGGTGTTTCCATGTGGGTAATGAGAGAGAATCCACGAAACTCTTGCTAACAATATTGGTGTAGCTTCCACCATCAATAATCAGCTTGCAAGTGGTGTCTTTGACTGTACATTGGGTCTGAAAAATATTTCATCGCTGCCCTTGTCCTTCTATGCGATCTTCCGATACACGTTGCACCATTAGATTTTTACAATTGGCAGCAAGTTCATACCCATCTACAGAAACTTTGTCATTGTCCTCAGATTTCTCACTAGATGACTCATCAATTTTCTCCTCATCACTAGCAGAAATATAGCCATCTTGTGTGAGAAGCACCCTTTTTCTATTAGGGCATTCATGCCTCATATGTTATCGGCCACCAGAAGTGAAACACTCTACATTAGCGATAGACTGATTAGACGCAGTCTTGGATACTCCAGATTTTGGCCCCTCAAGAGAAATGTTATTGAAGCGTGTAGAAGGTGCCGGCTTAGCACTAGGACCAACAGCCTCGGTATTGGAACGACGCCATGTATGCGTAGGGGTTGTAGCTTGGCGATGTTTTAGTTGTTGCTCCGCATGCTCAGCTTGGTGGACAAGATCCTCAATACTATAATAGAGTACCATCTCCACATGATCCTACACCTCAATATTCAGCCCATGAAAGAACCTAGACATTGTGGCCTCATATTCCTCCGTTGTGTCTGTACGTATCATCAGCAACTCCATCTTCTTATAATACTCATCAACAGATTTATTACCTTGAGTGAGCCGCTGCAATTTGTTGTGCATATCCCTCTTGAAGTGCTCAGGAACAAAACGATGACGCATGTGTTCTTTCATACCAGTCCACGTCGTTGGGCGCGTGCATACTCAAAATTTGAGTCCACCAAATCAGCACATAACTGGTGAATTCAACTGCAGCAAGTTGGAGCCGCTTCTCCTCAGTGTAACGGTGGGTAGCAAATATTTGATCCATACACATCTCCCACTCCAAATAATCCTCAGGTCCGCGGTCACCGGAGAACGGAGGGATGGACAATTTGATATGTCCAAGACCACCATCATCAACGGGAACACGAACAACATGACCAGCACGATCACGAGCATGTGGCTGAACATGACGAGCACCTGCAGGACGAGCATCAAACTGGCGCTGTTGTGGTGCATAATCAGCGTCATCCTCAAGTTCTCCATCATCATTGATTTGTCGATGATCATAATTGACAACAGGACATCGTGGTATCACGTCGTGAAGTGGCGCAGTAGGAGGTGGCAAGCTGCACGGGCAGGGGCATCACCCAATGCATCTATCCGGACAGCTAACCGTGTGATTTGTGCCGACAATGCAGCATGGCTCCGATGAATATATTCGCACGTGTTATCAAATCCAGCTCAAACATTAGGAGCCAAATCTTTAGCAAACTCAGGTGGTACAAGCTCCTCTTGTTGGTCTCCATCAACTTCTAAATTTTTGCCATGAACTGAATTCGCCATCTTGTACAAACAACAGAAAAAACAGTAGTAATGATGAAAAATTCGTGGACTGTAGCACTCCTCGGCAGCGATACGAGAGCAATTGGAGCGGTGCACGGACAAGAGCAGCAACATCAATTGTATCTCAACGTATTGGAAACGGAGAAACAACAAAGACGCTATTTAGACGTCTCCAAGCAGATCGAAACCATAGGAAATGTCCAAGCTGTGCACGTTACCTTTTGTCTTGGCAAAAATGGACGGAAGTGTACTCTTGTTGAGGACTCCAATCCAATCTTTACCTAACTATTTCCGTTTTTCTTCTTTAACTTTCCGCTAACCAGATCCGATCTGAACATGTAGCGATCACCGTTCCCTTTTCTTGTGCCAATCGTGATGAACAAGGACTCATCCAAACGGAAAACAACCCAAGCAGCAATCACGTCCAACAACCCACTCGCGACCAGGACTTGTATGTGCAGTCTACGTACCAACTACACAAGCAGTAACCACGTCGAACAACAGAACCACACGAACAGATCCAACACCGGTGTCTTGGTTTATGCCTACGACAGCAAAAACTTCACAACAAAAAATCAAATTGATCTCAAACTTCGCCGTGAGAAACCAGACAAATCTGATACAAAGATGATAAGGATCAACATGATCCAATAGAGTTTTTGGCCCAATCTTTCACAGTGATCGAACAACCAGCCAGATAACAACCAAAATAATTAAATCTGAGATAGATCAAATCGAACGCTCTTCAATTCCTCACATTGGAACTGATCAGAATCAACTCCCACGCATGGTACACAATCAGATCTTGAAGATCAGCAAGCAAACACAAGCATATGTGCCCCCAAACATTGGGACTTTTTTGTTGTAACTTTTATCTCGAAAATTCAACCTAAAGATACATATGACGGCTGCCAAAACCCTTATAGGGTGACTCCAAACGCTACTATGGCTGGGACAGGCCCCAAGCCACACCTAAGGCCCAAAGGCTGAACTGAAATTGTATTTCAACAGGCCCAAATACCACATATAAAAATAGCACGAAAATGAGCAATAAAACATGACCCAAACTAAATAAAAATGATCAAACTAAATTGCTTTGGTTGTAACTCCTTTTCGAAAACGAAGCATCATTGGAGGCGTTCGAAAGTTGGGCTTCACCTCATCTTTTGGAGACACTTCAACACAAAACGGTCCAAACTTCAGAATATATGTAGGTGGAGAAATAGATGGGGTTATAGATATCCTCCCCTCATCATCCAGCCATGGTCAGATACGGGTTTTCACCCGGCTATGCCTCCAAATTCTTTTGCGAGGGATGCAATCCGACCGATCCACCCTCCCGCTACAGCTTGATCGATCAGTGACAGCACCAGAGCCTCCCTCTCTCAGCAGCCGCCACAACTCATCGTGTGGCCTGCACTGCTTGGCGCATGCCGTGAGTCACCGAATATTAGATTCGCCCGCCGCGGCAACACTACCGCTGCCTGCAACCTTGCGCACAACAACATAGGCCCGCTCCAGCCCACTCACGCCAATAATTGGCCCGCCTTCAAACCGGGGTGCCAGATTGATGCCGCAATATCTGGCACAGAGCATGACCAGCTCACGTCGCACCAGCCCCGCCAACAGCTCGTGTAGCTCAACACCTCCATGCCGGCCTCCATGGAGAGCTACCACGCTCGAGCAGACTGTAGAGCAGCACACATCTGGCATCGCCCCGTCGCTTCAATCACACATTGCTGCAGGTTGGTCCCGCCGCCATCGTGCGGGATTTACCCGACGACGCTCCATGGCGACGGCTAGGGGAGAGCGCTGACGGAGGAAGCCCTGGAAGCTGCTGGGCCGGGCACCCAAGTGCCGCTCCTTGAACAGCATAGGAGCAAGGTGTGAAATGTTGGTTGGAAGATTCTTCACAAAACTGTACAATAAAATATACATCACAAGGAAAATAGGTTACGACATGTAACCCAGATTTTATGATGAAAGACTAAAATGCAAGAGGAAATATATATACAATAGAATTATGAAAAATGCTATTGTACCACCAGGGATGGAACCAATCCATCCTCTAAGTGGCTCGTAAGAGTTCGTACCTCTCCTCTCGAAGTGCACTTTCATTCTCGTCTCTGTCCTGGTTGCTCGCCGTCCTAATCGGCCATCCCTGTTGGCTCTTGTACTTATCCTCCGCCCTCTATGCTCCCCTGTATTTCTCCTCCCTTCCTCGTAGCTGGGGTCATAGAGCATGCAACACCATGGCTATGTTGGAGCTTTGAATCCGAGTCTCCATCCGTGCCGAGCTCGGAGGAATGATGGAACTATTGGAATGTGGGTAAGATTTAACGCCATAGGGCTCTAAAGAGTAGAATTCATCACATGCAAGCCTGATCCGGCGAAGTCGGTGCTCCAGTGCAAGGTTAGTGTTTGTGAATTTTTCTATGCCCCATGAGTGTTTTGTAAACGCTACAAAATCATTTGTGTTTTGCTGCAAACACACAAATGAGATGTTACTACGAATTATAGGCATCTTCTACAAATGTCGTTCCAATGTTGCAAATGTTCGGGTGGGCAGGTTGAAACGTTACCCTCCCATGCTGCATAGTTGTGTTGACTTATTTCCTTGGATTTTATTACAACAGTTGGGATTTACCGTGGCTAATGTAGATTTGCTTTATGCCCATATTATTTTGCTACATTGATGTTTCCAAAAAGACACGGAAAAAATGATGCAATGATGCTCCAATAGCGTAATTTCTCCGGTATTGTAGGATGGAAAATGCTGCAGTGATCAGTTGGCCCAGAATTCACATTTTATGGAAATCAGACGATTCTGGAGGTGGGGGATCATGGGGATTTACACACTAGAGGATGCTCAACATTGCCCTAGAATTATTTATTGTTTTTCTAGTTTCTTGTTTGTGACCCTTCCCCCATGCTTTTTGTCGTCTCAAGGAAGTTTTCCTCCTGCTGCTCGACATGGCATGTCGCCACATCCAGGAAGGAGAGGTATGTGTTGATGAAGCGGTCGTTTTCTTCAAACCACACAAAGGAGATTGAGATGCCATTAAGAACATTCTTTGTGATTTGTCTAAGCTACATGGCTCCACACAAACATCCTTAATAGCTTAGCTACACCAATTCATTGCGGTGAATATGATCGTGCGTTTATTACCGAACACTTGGTTTGCCCAATCAAGAAATTTCCTATCATGGTGCCCCGCTCTCTATGTGGTAGTTCAAGTGTGAAGACTTCTAGCCTCTCCTCAACAACTTGAATCACAAATACTCCGGATATGTGTTCAACTAGTCTTGTTCAAATATGTTCTAGGTGCGATGCTAATTAGTACCATGCTGGCCACCGATATGCCTGATTTGTGCGAGAAGTGATTATTGTCAACTCTCAATGTTTATTTTTTTGGACATCGCGTTGTAATGCTAGTGGTGGAAATTGCGATGTTTCTTAGCAAGAGGTACATGGGGGAAGGATATCATGAGATAAGTTGGGCGCTGCGGGAAAGATGGGCTTGGCTTCATCGTACTTACCCATCTAACCTTGGAACATTCTCTATCAAGGTCAACATGCCAACAAAGTGTTGTTCTGATCCGATAGTTGGATCTTGGACAAAGCGTCACTGACTTAGCACCCACACTTCTAACACGATCAAAGAGGCTGAATAGTGGGAGGAGCAAATAAGCGACTACAAATTTAACCTTTTTAAAATTTAGCGGATACCAATAATATAGATTCTCTAGATATGCAACTGGGCGAGAGCAAACTATATGTTAAGATACAACTAGCTTACAAGATTAACAAGATGACAAGCTAGTGAACAAGTAATATGGTGGTGAAAAATAAACGACGATTGTGACATGGACGTATCCCGAAGTGCGTGCCAAATTCTCTTAACGACACAAATGACATCACATTTTTATTGGAGTATTCCCATAATGAGAAGTATCTCGATCCACTAGGTTTACCCTTGAAGTCGGTCATCGAACCTTTACAAACTGTTAAGAGCTTCTCCACATCTTAGTTAGACGCTCCTGAACTTGTGTGAAGCCCTCTCAACCAAGGGTTTTTATCTATGTGACAACCTGTTCCATCTAAGGTGTCCAAAAACCCAATATTAACTAGACCCACAATAGAAAACAACGAGGAATCAAATTTCCTTCGATGTACGTGTAGATTTGGATCTCGTTTATCCTTTCCTAAAAGATGAACACAATCTAAGCAGTAGGGAGGGATATTTTGCAACACAATAAAAGAGAATGAAGTTGTCACCTTACTCAAAAGAAGAAGGGGTCTTTATATAGCAACTCCCTATAATCCAATTGTTACAACCAAAATTTTCCGGGACCAAAAGAGAGTTACGCAACACAATGCTAACCAGTGCAGAGAGGCTATTGCAGTCGGAGGCTGCCCTAGGAGAGCCGAAAGCTCCATGGTAAATTTGGAGGAAACGGAGAGTTGCGCATGCAACAATGCAACATGCCGGTCCCTGGAGATTCCAAGGACAAACTCGAGGTTATGTGCCTGTAAACCTGGCTTTCATAGTTAATTTAAAGGGAATGCTCTCTCTATGATAGGAAGGTTATGTGAGTTCTAATATAAGTCAGTGATTTGATTCCATTATTACCTTGGGAGGCGCACCCCCTCTTAATAGTAAAGTTTTTATTGCGACTCACTAAAATAAAAATGTCGAGATGATGTCTCTTTCCACTTTTTGCATTGAGGGGTATCCAACAAATATTGCTATATGTTAGATGTGGCTAGGCACTATCATAAATCTCAAACATATGGTTAGTCTGCTAATCATGTTGTCATTAACACAGAAACGATAAGGGAGAATTGCCCTTTCAGGTTCACGTTGTGTTGCACCCGCGTATTGTCAATCAACATTCTGTCACCGACACCCTTCTTGCAAATAGTTGGATCTATGATATTAAAGTGCATGGAATTGTTTCAGCAATTTATTTTTCCATAGGCTCCTGCAAAATGTTAGTCTTCTTTTGGACAATAGAGACTCTCTCAATGTGCAAATGCTATCTATGAGTTTTCCAAAACAAATACAGTACACTCCTAGCGTGATTCAGGCTTGACAAGGCGGTCATATTATTTATTGTCTACACTTAGCATGGGTTAAATTTGTTGATAGGCTGATAGACCCGTGTTAAGGTTTGCCGTAACCGAATTAGGGCTAACATGAGGCGTATTTCAGTAGCATTAACATAATCGATAATGACATTATACATTAAGTTATTTGATTCATTTTCATATGTTGACCGATTTCTGCTTGATCATCTCACATCAATGAATCCTAAAAACTTCCTTCACACAAAACTTCATGAAACTTTATTAGAGGGGTTAGTACTCATTAAATAAAATGTACTCATGTAGTGTAGAGGCAAGTTGCAAGATCATATAAAAATTACCTACTTTATACTAACATACTTATAACTTCTATTCCCCAATAGAAACGATAAACACCATGTATAAGCAGAAAAAAATAAAGACAATAATATGCCAAAACTGGAAAGTTTGTTGTGAAGTTAAAATTCAAAGAAATACTTATGTGACTCTAAACAAAAAAAACTAGGATATGAAATATAACAGGCATAGATTTGTTGTCCCCAAAGTTTTAGCTCGATATCACATACTAGTGATTTAATATAATTATTCTAGTACATGACAAAAATGAAAACATAAGAAACTTGCAACTTTAAATACCTGAGGCTATTCATGGCACACAAATGAAAGAAAAATATAGAAATGAAGTTACTACATAGGTAATAACACTCGAGACATAACAAACAACCAAAACAAAAATGGGTTGTCTAAAACAAATGCTTTTCTTTAATGCCTTAGGCATATAATTTCAATGATACTCACATAAGAACTAAAGTTCAAGCACAGAATAGAGCATCAAGAAGTCTATATCAAACATATTTAAGTTTAACCCACTTCCTATGTATAGGTATCTTATAAGTAATCAAGTTTTTGAACAATAAATCCCTAGCATAGGCAAGGGAAAAGATTGCAACTTTAAAACTTTCAACATAAAGAGAGTCCTTTTTTTAGGGGAAAAGAGAGTGCTTTAGTAACATGAAGATTTCTACAACCATATTTCCCATTCTCATAAAATAGCAAGACGAGCAGAAAGCATATTCATATCATAAATAACAGTAGAAAATCATCTCCGCAATTAAGTATCATTCATAAGTGCATCATGACCATAAGTATAACAAGCATCAAGTTAAACAGAAAGAGATATTTCAAGTGAATTCAAGGGATCATATCCCTCTGTCGTGGAGTCCCATCCCTTGTCTTCGCGTTGAGGTTGGTGCAACCTTGATCGCACCGGGCCTGGTTACTGCCTCTGTCATCCCTCCTAAACTAGGACTTTAGCAGACCGACTTTGCAATTTCACACCTTGCCTCCCAGCCATGTCAACGAAAACATCTTGCCTGAGTAAGTTCCGACTTTGTCTTAGTCCCGAGCCTTGAGCCAGCTCCCGCATCTGGCCTTCACTAGAACGTGCCAGCTGGCACTAGCGACTTGTTATCACAAAATCTTCAAGCTTGGCCAGCTTCGTCATCTCCAATCACTGCTTCACGTCCGACTTCTCATATGTCTCTGGTTTCAGCTCAAGCATGTATACCCAAATCCATTCCATCTCCAAAATCTTCTTGCACATTTAGCAGTCGGCCAAAAATGAGTGCCAACAAACTCTCCTACAGGCATAAAGTTTCACAACTGAAGAACTGGACTCGACATAGGTTACACTAAAGCCACAACTAGTTCTACCTCATGTTCAATGCAGTTCTTCACTTTTTCACCCTACTGATGCATAAGCGATTTCCAAGGAATTTTTTTTGGGGAATGAATTGAGTTGAGCACGAAAACAAGTTTTATTACTTTTTTCCTTGAAGATCTAACCCTCTTTAGTAAGGATTTTCATATAGACTCAAAGTTATAAAATACAGATTATGTCTTAGCTTTGATCAACTCTATTATCCGAGTCTTCTTAGTAATCTAGTACAACTATTGGCTCTTGAGTGCGCTTGCGTCTTCATGCTTTGGTGTGTACGTTTTGTATTGATTCATTTTTGTAGAGGTTGATTTCTTTTGTAGACTGTCTTCAACTTTCAGTCTATGTCTACTTTCTTTATAACTTATAAATTTAAGGTATGAGTCGTTATCCATGAGTCTTCAACTTAAATCTTGAGTCTTCTTCATCTGATTCATCCGCCTCTCCATAGTTTCTTCATTTCTTTTAAGAGGATGGTATCCTTAAACCAACATCTGAGATTAATTTCTTGTGTATACTATGGAACACGGAGTCCATTAACCATTTATCTATCATCCAAAGCCCACGTAGAGAGCACTAGATGCACTTTTAACATTGAACAAATCCTTAGTTCAAGCTATAGAACAAATCCTTAGTTCAACAAATCCTAGATTCCATGCGTCCTCCTTCCTTATATGCATATATGACTGCTTCCCCATATTAGTAGAGGTTGCGTGTTTACAACATTCCCTCATACTCGTATGTAGACATTTCTAGATATAGATATGTCGTATTTATATTGGATACATGTATATCCATCGACATATACACTCTACAAACTCTCCCAAGATATTTGTTAGTTATGTATGTTTTCAATTTTTGTGGAATATATTTGAGACGATGCAAAAAACCAACTTAAACATATATACTACAAAAGTATCACAATTAATCTGTGTATGTATGTTTTATTTTGAGTTATTTGATAGATATCATGTGATGGTTTTAATAACGATTTTGTGGAGGAATATTTGTTTAAGAAAACAACAAACATAATTTTCTTGTAAAATATCATTTTAATTTAGTGTGTGTATATTCACGGCGGTATTTGTTGGAATCATACAACAACATACATTACATCACAACATTTAATAGCATGGTTATGTGGTTTATTTTGCTAAGTGTATCATCTTTTTTACGGGTATAACTATATTTCTTTACATTTCGTTTTTGTGTGTGTCTGATGGACTTTCAAGAAAGAGTAAAGTGTGCCCCTATGGAAATTGCTGGTCTGGATAAACCATTGGGCCAATCTCGGTGATGCAATCATGCATGTTTGTCTTGTTTTGCTCGCGAAGAGTCTCCTCAAGGAAGGCCTCCTCAAAAATTTCAATAAATAAAGGAATGTCCCGGCCCGCTGACTCAAGACGATTTTGTGGGAAGCATAGTAGTCAAGTTCTTGTATATGACACCTGAGCTCTTAATGGCTCGAAGAATGCACAATCAAATCGTGGGTTGTGAGATAGCGAGATGGCCGGCGTTTGATCAAGATGAAACCGGTGATAAGCTATATCTGCCTCTTCTCATGAGCTATATTATGTTGATCATGTTTGATAAGAATCTGGTGCCACATCTCATATTCCGTGAGGAGGCATACGAAAAAGCTCTCCAACTCAAAGGTAAATCTCCTTTGAAATTAAATTGATTGATGAATCTTATCTAGGCTTGAAAAATGTTTCCTTGTTGTGCTGATCGATCAGAGCATGCCGTGGATGAAAAGAAAATGCCGAAGGATTTTTTGATAGAGAAAACACCTTGAGGAGTATTTGCACAGGAGGAGCACAAGGCTAAGGCTCTATGTTACTCTCATCTTTTGAGCTTCATTTTTGTGTAATGTTGACACTAACATGCAAGTAACTTTAGGAGTGCATGTGGTATTTTGATGTCAGAGTTGTTCATGTTACATTAGCTTCATGCAAATAAAACTGCAAATTATTTTGATGTCAGAATTGTTCATGTTACATTAGCTTCAGAGTTGTATTTTTTTTTACTTTGCTTTCTATAGTTCTCCGTCAACCAATACAATAATTTGATTCAATGGTTATCAATATTGTATTGTTTGACGTGAAAAGATGAAGCACTATTCAATTCACCACCTCTTCATAATATAGAATCATAAACATATGTTATTGTTTCTTTTTACTCCTAACTGCAACATTTTTCTGTGGATAAAAATCCATTTTGATAAGACGAGTAGATTTTTTCGTCGAGAAATATGATGGACATTTTTTCACTAACAGTGCAACATTTCTTAAGAAAATGCTTAACTGGAGAACCACATTGGTGGGTGGCTAGTAGTAGGGGTGCAGAGCGGGATCCTGCAAAAGTCATACCGCAGAACAAATTGTACTAGCCTGGTACAGCTCCAGTTAACACTAATCTCTCTAAATGTACAAAGGATGCAGTGCGGATCGGGCGCCGCTTTACATCCCTAGATAGTAGGATGGTTGTACTCGTCTTAAAGGTCCTCGCTCGAAGGAAGTTGCTGGCTTGATAACATTCAACGGTCAGCTGAAAACTTCACTAGGCAGCTGTGCAATAAACTTCAGAATCCTAATCATTACTGACCCATCCAACGAAGGTGACAATACTGGTGAATGGTAACAAAAGAAAAGCAGTAGCGATTTAGAGAGGTCAGCATGGTGGAAACTTGGCGCTGCGAGACACCGTTAACCAGAATCATGAAAAGCGTTCTTCTCATGTCGTTGGAAAATAATGCTATACTATAAGCTAATTTGTCCGAAGAGCGAGGAACAGAGTCTGCAGAAATATCTACTGGATTTTGTTCAAATACCTTTTGTGTTTGAGATGAAAAATATACAAGTGATTACAGACAGAATCAGTACTTAGAGATCACTACACAATGAGCTACTAGGTACCCAATTACAGTATACCTCAACATCTAAGATCGATCGATCAAGAACCAGAACAAGTCAGAGCACGCAAGAAAGTCTAATACAACATGCCAAGCTGGTGAGCCAAATATAATTAGTCGAGCAGATAAGAGAACTATGGCGTGGTGTTCTTGTACCGCACAAACTCACAAGCTTCTATGTAACTGTAGTACGGTGGTATGAGGGACCTCCAGACCAATACCTCAAATTTGCTCTGTGGCGTAGCCCTCCAGCTCTTGGATAGAAGATCCACCATTGTTATCCTCGGAACCTCGCCGTGGGCTGCAGGGTCATTTTGGTAACTATCATGTAGCAGAAATAATTTACGATGCTTTGAGCCTTGTTGTGTTTCGGCAATGCTCCAACCATACCGAGGCGTATGATTCTTGGGGTATTCACCAAACTCCAAGATATTCTTCTGTGTGAACTCCCTAAACTGTCTCAGAACTCTGCACCAGAACCGAGCACTGGGATTTCCTCTCAGTAGGGCGGCAACAACATTTGCGTATATGAAGGACCCCTGCATCTCGAGGGCTAGCTCCATGGCTATGGATGTCAATTTTGGCCGCTCCTCCGGATCCGTGCTACCGAACACGAGCATCTTGAAGAAATACCAGTAAGCTTCTTTAGACAAACGGTTAAGCTTGATGGCTTCCGTCGTTCCAACACTGACCATCTTCTCTGAACGGCTAGTGATTATTATTTTACTACCATGTGCCATGCATCTTTCAGAAGTGTGCAGCAGCCTCTTCCATGCCCCTTCGTTCACGTCCCCTAAGAGCTCAATGACGATCAACGACCTTTCTTTACCCGAGGTAATATTCTGATGCTTGATCACACAATGATCTCTAAAAGTTGTCACCGTTTCATCCTCAAGGTTGTTTCCTCTGTAGAGGAGGATCGTGGAGAAGTGATTGCGCACACGATCATCGTCGCAAACATGTTCGACAAGAGTGCTCTTCCCAATAAGTCCAGGACCAATAATTGGTAGGACACCCAAATTTCCACCCCCTAGAGGCTTAGCTTGTAGCAAGAAGCTGATGGCTTGTTCCCTCTCCATTTGGCGGCCGAACATATACTTGTCTAAATATAAATATGCGCCATAAGGTTGGCGGTAGATCCGAGGGTAGCTCATCAGGAAAATAGCAAACTCCTTCATATCACTAACCATGTTCTCTAGGACAAGAATAACCTGCTTCAACTCCTTACTGCTGTCTCTACCAATTATCATGCTCTCATATTGAGTGTTGCTAGAAAGGAGGCGAAAGCGCTTAGCGGGATTAAATTTGGATTGAGCAGACAAGAAGCTACTAACCTCCTCATGATCGGTCTTCTTCTCTCTGCACCTGAAGGCGTCGAGGAGGTAGTACCCTTTGGACATTTGGTCTCTCATGTTACTAACCTGACGGAGCATCGCTCTGTTTTCGACATGCCGTCCCTCAGCCTCCTCGACAACGATCGATATCCTCAGAAGCAGCTGGTGCAACCGCTGCAGATCCTCTTCCACGGTTCTGTGCTCACGGCACTTGTGGAACACGAAGGATATGGCTCTGCCGGCAAGATCCCCAAGAACTGCAGAAGTAAGCGCCTCCATTGCGAAGCGTGAACAAACAGGAACTCCTCCGAAGCGTCTGGCTAGATAGGTGGTGCTTTGAGCTCCAAGGAGTTAGGCAGTTGCTTTTTGCCTACTTGATGAATTTGAACGGTCAGTGGGAATCTTCTGCTTCAGAGAATAGGTGCTTGACCCATCCAGCAAAGGCTTCATGGCTGACAACTGCTTCTGAGGATTGCGACACTTTTGTCCTTCCCACGTGGTTGTCTCAGAGTGCTGCCATCGTACGTGTAGATGAAACGTCCATCTCAATTGGTTGGAAACAACAATACTCCATCCTAGATAGCAAGATGTATCAGCTTCATACAAAAAGTGAAACAGAGCCTGCAGAAATATCAGTTACTTAGTGGAGGGCTTGTTTATACAGATGAAGAGTACACAAGTGATTACAAACATAATCGACAATGGAGTACAGATTACAATGCATTCCATGTAAGATCGAGTCAAAAACCAGATCATCAACTCAAATAAAACACCAATTTAGACCAGCAGGTAAAGAAGTCTCGTCTAAGAGCCATGGTCAAAAGACAAGAACCTCGCAACTTCACGCCGCGTGCTTCCATTTTTCTTCGGTTTTTTCTAGCACCTGCAAAATCTGGCAGTGTTCTTTCAACTGTGGGGTTTCATCTTGTTAGCCTGAAGTCCCCAGGCTGTCGTGAGTGAGTGATGTTGTCTTCTAGCACAAGTGATTACAGACACAATCAGTACTTAGATATCACTACATGATGAGCTATTGAGTACCCATTTAAGGCATACCTCAACTCAGAGCATGCAAGAAATTCTAATACATGCCAATCTGGTGAGCGAAATATAATTAGTCTGAGTAGATCACTATGGGAGAGTAGCTAATTAGGGGCACTTTAAAGTGCCCCTAAAAATCATCAAAGTGCCTCTAATTATTTTTAGGGGCAATAAAAAAAGTGTTGCATTTAATCGTGTCCCTAAAAATATTAGGGGCACTTTAAAAAAAATGTCCCTAAAAATATTGTTTTCAGAGGCATTTCAAGAACTGCCTCTAAAAATATTGGGCGCTTTTATTAAATGCCACTAAAAATTATTAGAGGCATTTAAAAAAAATGCCCCTATCCATTTTTAGAGGCATTTTGAAGCAAAGTGCCCCTAATAATAATGAGTAGCAGTAACAACAATTGTCATATAATCACTAAATTCATTTGTTAAAGCAAATTCATTAACATCAATTGCAAATTCATTTGTTAAAAGCAACATACTTGATTGATTGTCAACAAATTCCCAGAATAGCAACAATATAGCTGTACTTTCAAACAACTTCAGGGAATAGAAACAGAGCTAGACTTGATTGCCAATGAATACAAATAAACTGGATGAAATGGAGTCAGGAATCTGAAACAGCTCCTGGATACATTGACAATGAATACAAGACCATCTACTATCTCACTGGAGCAGCACCATATAACACTGAATCAGGTGGTGAGCTCACGCTGAAGTCCCAGAGCTTCTTCACCGGCTCCACGTCCCTGGACTTCTCGCTCGCCTCGTACATGTTGCTGTCGCTCAAGTACCTCAATGACACGCCCTTCACGCTCGGGTGCAACACGACGTAGCACGTGGTCGCCGCTCCCTGTTCCAAACAGGACACAAACCCGAGGGCTAGCATGTTACTAAGCATATCTAGACAGATTGGACGAATGCAAAAGCCACATTCGTAACAGCAAGCTAGAGAAATTGATACTGCCTACTGAAATCTTAGCAGACCACCCCGTGATATCTAGACTTGTACTATCAATATTATAGCAGTGGTCATCTTCCAGGGACCGTACATGGTAAAACAATATCTTTAAAGTTTAGGGACCTGAAGCAAGAGGAGGCAGTAGACCGAGTGCAGTTCAGGTTCCCATATCGCTAAAGCTCGGACAAGAGTGATCGTCATCTAACTATATCAAGCTATGCCTAATGTACCGCGAAACTTAAGATACAAGCCAACCTAGAACCACCTGGCCCAAGAAATATCCAAGTTGGTGACAAGAGTAACATGGCAATCATTCATCAACGCGATATAACACGGGATGCTACATTTATCTCCTATCTTTTCTTTGACATGATGGAGTCCCCGTAATAATATTATAAGGCTAAGGGAAAATAAAACCCGGAAGAGAAGCATAGCGGTGTACAAGTATACCTGTTTAGTGTTTTTCAGCACCAGTTTACCAAGTGTCCGGTGGAGAACTGCACATAAATACAAGATGAAAAAATAAGTCATTGTAATCTAAGAAGAAGTGGTTAATCATAGAGATCCAAAATCAACCTACAGGTCAAAGAGTACCATATAGTTACAGAGATAGTAGTTATCGACATTGTTTGATTGCTATATGCCATTTCTGTCTGACTCTAAACGTTTACTGAGTTTACTTTTTTGGTGCTGCAAGTACCATCAGTTACTTATTCAAGGCAAGAACAAACTTGAATTGAGTCGATTTATGTATGAAAGCAGTAGCACTAAACATCTGGTAAGTATATTTACAATCTATGATACTGTGGTGGTGAAGGAGGTTCGTGATGATAGATCCAGGATGGAGGGCTAGGCAGACACCATAGTCGAGATATTATGAAACCAATCAGACATTTTTTATTGAGAAAACGCAAAAGGGTTTTCATTGAAAGATAGGAGTAATTACAGGCTTTGAGAGAGGCCGGTTACAGACTTTTTTAGAATGCAGACTTTCATTAAGGCAAAACAATTAAACAAGACTAGAATTTCAAACTCTGAAGAATGAAACATCAACCTCACTGAATGAGGAATGCAACTGAACAGTTAAGACATCACTGCACTGTTCAGATGAAGAATTCTATATCAAGGTTAGTAACTGGATCGTCAGAAAATCAAGTAGATGAAAGTTCATAACTATACTGACATGGTTAGTTGCAAACTGCATCTGGATGTCATCCTTTGAGAGAGAGAGAAAGGAGTCGCCATCACTCCTGCATCACTACAAGTTTATCCAGGATGAAAGTACTTGACCTAAAATAATACATGAGGCTTGTGTTTATCCAGGATCAAGCTTCCTGGTGCAAGAAGTGGCATAGCTAGACAAAAAATGCAAGTGTGTCACTAGTATGACTAGCTTATGCCAGCACATTTCGACCATTATAAGCCTACATAATTAACAAACAGAAATCAATTAATCCTCCTTGAAATTGTTCATTTCTATACCGAGTAAGGAACTGTCATCACATATTAGAGAGGTGAACTAGCATGTCAGAAAAAATCTGAACACCTAACACACATAACAGAAAGCCACATTTTTAGTTGAATACCGATGCCATTTTTGACATGCCACATTCATTATCCAACTGAAATGCAACTAAGCTCTAACTTAACCTATCAAGTGTCATGGGTAATTTTTTTGTTTCGAACATAACTAGTATTAATCAGGTCCCAATGTTTTGAACACACTCACGTTTGGCCATGTCCAACATGCAGGTAAGTGCAGAGAGTCAAACAACACTCGTGAGCAAGCCATATTGTGTCCTAACTTTGCAAAATCATGAGCTAAAATGTTACATGGACGATTAACTTTTGAGAAAGTAATGTCTGGACTAGAATTTATGATGTTCATGCTCTAATTTATGATGTTAACTTTGCAAAATCATGAGCTAAAATGTTACATGGACGATTAACTTTTGAGAAAGTAATGTCTGGACTAGAATTTATGATGTTCATGCTCTAATTTATGATGTTAACTTTGCAAATTTTCATCTAATAACTAAAAATGATGTTCATGCTCTAGTTTATCAAACTGGTGTACAATAATTAGGGACAACTATGTCAGGTACTTGCAAATTAAAAAGGGACAACTATCCTACTTTAGTGAATTTATAATGTTCTATCAGAACTGCATTTCCCATAGAAGAATCTCTCAGCTATGTTCATTTTAGAAATAAAATTTAGGAACATCCAAATGTAAATCCAAATCGTGTACATTTTAAAGTCACTAACTGCTAAGTTCATACTCCGTACACTTAACCAAAGCTTACAATTCAAGTCTTAGTATATTTACCGGCAACCTGGTAAGTAACTTCAGATGAATAGAAATGTTAACATACTTGATGATTGGAAGAGTAATCTGAACCATCACTCAAGTTTCCAGTTCTTACCATACAATAAAAAAAGTAGACCAGTCGAAAGTGCTACAGGATATTCCAAGATAACGATGGGCACATAGTACCAATGCCAGGTCATGCATAGCATGCAATTCTACATCTTCATTATATCAAGTGTAGCTCTAATATCAGCTCAGGATTTTAAGTTTAACCGTATTAGTATAACTCATAACCAATTAACAAGTTAAACATTAATAATAAAACTATATCGGAACGACAACGGTTACTCTATTAGTCTTAGTCACAGGATGCAGCTTGTATTGAGGTACTAAGCACAACTGAAACTACTTAACTGAAACCAAGCTGCACCATTTCAGCCGGATACATAACTACACTACAAAAATATATTATGTGGTTCCTGTCAGCTTCAAAGGTATTGCACACTCATTGAAGTATCAAAATACAAAGGTTTCAAAGTAATACATTTGTAAATTATCATTTTCAAGAATAGGAAATTATTATTCTGAATTTGAAACTAATTAGCACCATTGAACAGCATCCACACGCACATGCACTCCTAGAACCAATATCCTCATACCAGCAAACAAACACAGCACTGAGGTGACATTATTTGAACAGAAATAAAAATCAATGGCTCAGCTAGGCAATAGCACAAACACATAGTGAGCAACCAGTTTTCATGGGAAGGGGCAGTGTTTGCGGGAGGTAAAGGAACGATGTTAACAAGTCCATGGAGAGGAGGTTGTGTGCCTCACCTGCCCGGGAGCGGATGCTGTGGCGGCGGCGACGTGGTCGGCGAGAGGAGGCCGGTTCCTCTGGGCCACTCGCCGCGGTAGGCCGAGAGGCCGAGATTATCACAGCCACCCACCTCGGATGCGTCGATTGGCGAAGCCCAGCCGCCGTTTCTCCTTCACCCACTCCTCTCACGACGGCCCCCGCCTCAGACGTGTCGATTCGCGGGAGCCACGGAGCACCGGCGAACCGGGCCGTGGCGGCTAGGGTTCCGCGGGCGTGCACACGTGGCGGCTAGGGTAGGCAGTGCGGGCGGCGCGGTTCACCACGAGGCAAGGGAGTGCGGCTACGGGGCGGCGGAGAGGGAGGTTGGAATGGGGCGAGGTGGCTCGATGGCCCGTGGCGGAACATGGAGGACGACACCTCCATGGGGCGAGGCGGCGGAGAGGGAGGTTGGAATGAGGTCGACGACGCCGCCACGGAAGGTGGGGATGGCGTCGACGCGTTACCTGAGCTGGCGATGGCGATTGTACTTGGTCTTGGGCTCGGGGACGGCGGCGGCCATGGCTGCGGAGGCGGTCGTGCCCCTCCTCTATTTAGGCCTCCTTTGATTCACAGGATTTTCTAAGGAATTTCGTAGGATTCGGATCCTGTGGATTTTTTCCTTCCATGTGTGTTTGATTCACAGGATGGTAACTTGTAGGAATTTTTCCCGTAGGAATTTTGTAGTGTGTTTTCACAGGAAAACAAACATGAGCTAAGACCTCATGGAAAAATCCTTCACCTCGTTCCTATGCCCATAGGATTTCAGTGGACAGGGCAAGTCAATCCTACATCATTCCTATTCCTTTATGTTTCCTACCCTGTGAATCAAAGGAGGCCTTATCCAGAATGAATAAAAAAAGCAGAGGAAACGGGCGAAACATGGGGGAGAAGGGAATTTATTCGCCTAGCACTAGCAATTGGACTTTTTTTTTTTTTTTTGAGGAAAACTAGCAATTGGACTAACTCTCGACAAACACCCGCCATGATAAGCCCAATTACTACTGGGTCGGATCGTGCCGCCAAGGCCTGGGATAACTCCTCCTGCCATGCTACCGGTGGCCCAACTTCACAAGATCCGAGAAGTAAACCTGATCTCCAATGTTTGACTAAAATGGTGAAGAAAATTTGCCATGAATTAGTTTCATTCTATTTGTTTCAAAAGTTAGGTGCATGGAGTGTAGATAGCACGCCGCAATGACCCATTTTGCTAATTAAATATTGCCTAAGTTGCTGCATGCATGCACCACACTCCTCTCCAAGTAAGACTTATGTATGTGCATGCCCGATTAAGTTGGACCGGATTAATAATAATTAGCGTGCTCATTCTCCACTTAAGCATCTTTTTTCTCTACATTTTGATTCGGCACATCACGTACGGTGAGAGTGGTTGCAGTCTTGCAGATGCCTTTGTCTTGTCGACTTTGGAATTCCGGCCGTATCCGTATTATGTCCATCGATCAAAGTCAGAAGAGATTTTCGATAAAAATTAACGGAGTCAGAGGGTGATCAGTTCCAGTTATAGAACAACAACACCTACAGAATGTTCATCGATCAAAGTCAAAAGTTGCAGGTTTAGTTGTTGAAAGTTTTAGGTTTACTTGTTACGATTTTTAGAGGCACTCGCCCCTATAAATTGCATTTTTAGAGGCACTTTTTCGGAAGTGTCCCTATAAATCGTATTTTTAGAGGCACTTCTCTATAAATTGTATTTTTAGAGGCACTTCTTCGAAAGTGCCCCTTTAAATTGTATTTTTAGAGGCATTTTTTCGGAAGTGCCCCTATAAATCATATTTTTAGAGGCACTTCTTCGGAAGTGCCCCTATAAATCGTATTTTTAGAGGCATTTGCTGTAAAATGCCCCTTAAGATTATTTTTAGGGGCAATTTGAAAAAATGCCTCAAGGGAAGTGCCCCTAAAAATAGGTTCTCCCATAGTGAGATGAGAAGAGAACTATGGCGTGGTGTTCTTGTGCACCACAAACTCACAAGCTTCTATGTAACTGTAGTACGGCGGAAGGAGGGACCTCCAGGACAAAACCTCAAATTTTCCCTGTGGCATAGCGCTCCAGCTCTTGGATATAAGATCCACCACTGTTATCCTCGGAACCTCACTGCGGGCTGCAGGTTCTTTTTGGTAACTATCATGTACTCCCTCCGTTCAAAAATAAGTGTCTCAAGTTTGCTAAAAAGTGGATGTATCTAGACATGTTTCATATATAGATACATCCACTTTTTGTTAAATTTAAGACACTTATTTTTGGACGGAGGGAGTAGCAGAAATAACTTACGATGCTCCAAACCTTGTTGCGTTTCAGCAATGCTCCAAACATATCGAGGCATATGATCCTCGGGATATTCACCAAACACCAATGTATTCTTCTGTGTGAACTCCCTAAACTGTCTGAGAACCCTGCACCAGAACCGAGCCCTGAGATTTCCTCTCAGTAGGGTGGCAACACAGTTTGCGTATATGAAAGACCCTCGCATCTCGAGGGCTAGCTCCATGGCTATGGATGTTAATTTTGGCTGCTCCTCTGGATCCGTGCTACCGAACACGAGCATCTTGAAAAAAATACCAGAAAGCTTCTTTAGACAAACAGTTAAGCCTGATGGCTTCCGTCGTTCCAACACTCACCATCTTCTCTGAGCGGCTAGTGATTATGATTTTACTACCAAGTGCCATGCATTTTTCAGAAGTGTGCAGCAGCCTCTTCCATGCCCCTTCGTCCACGTCCCCTAAGAGCTCCATGATAACCAACGACCTTTCTTCACCTGAGGCAATATTTTGATGCTTGATCACACACTGATCTCTAAAAGTTGTCGTCGTTTCATCCTTAAGGTCGTTTCCTCTGTACAGCAAGATTAAGGAGAAGTGATTGCGCACACGCTCATCATCGCAAATATGTTCCACAAGCGTGCTCTTCCAGATAAGTCCAGGACCAACAATTGGTAGGACACCCAAATTTCCACCCCCTAGAGGCTTAGCTTGTAGTAAGAAGCTGATGGCTTGTTCCCTCTCCATTTGGCGGCCGAACATATACTTGTCCAAATATAAATATGCGCCATAAGGTTGGCGGTACATCCGAGGGTAGCTCATGAGAAATATAGCAAACTCCTTCAGATCATCAACCATGCTTTCTAGGACAAGAACAACCTGTTTCAACTCCTTACTGTTGTCTCTACCAATTACCATGCTCTCAGTATGAGTGTAGCTTGATAGCCGGCGAAAGCGCTTAGCCGGATTAAATTTGGATTGGGCAAACGAGGAGCCACTCACCTCGTCCTCATTGGTCTTCTTCTCTATGCACTTGAAGGAGTCGAGAAGGTAGTACCCTCGGAACATTTGTTTTATCATCATGCTAACCTGACAGATCATCCCTCGGATTGTGACGCACCGCTCCTCAGCCTCCTCGACGACTGCAGATATCCTCAGAAGCAATTGGTGCAGCCTCCGCAGGTCCTCCTCGGCAGTTGTCATCGTGGTTGTCTGCTCGTGACACTTCTGGACCATGACGGATATGGCTCTGCTGACAATATCTCCAAGAACTACAGACATGAAGGCCTCCATTGTCACCAGGAACAAGAATCCCTCCAGGATTCTCACGTGCTAGATGGTGCTCTGAGCTTGAAGGAGCTAGGCAGTAGCTGACACGGTAACCTGAAAGCTTATGAAGACAATTGTGCTATGAGTTTCAGAAAATAGTGGTTCTCTTAGTCTTCGTTGACACATTCAACGAAGGCGACATATTGTCGTGCCAGAAGAAAAACATCTGTTTATTTAGCGGTCAACATGGTGGAAATGCATGTTCCCCCCGTCAGGATCAACATCCAGCAAAGTCACATTTTTCTTCTGTTATTTCTAATACCTACTCAATTTGGCATGGTTGTGTTTGCTCATTGTGTTCTTTCAACAGTTTTTTTTCCATCTTGTTAGCTCGAACTATTTGTGCTGATTTTCAGTTGTGGTGCTGACCTTTTTGTAGCAGCACATGGAGGTTGTCTGAACTCCCAGACTGTTGTCAGTGATGTTGTCTTCTACTAGACACTGTTAACCCGCAATTGTGGCTGAGAAGTGCCAAACTGTGCAGCAAGATCTGCAGTGCTTGCACCAGCTATTTCCGAGGACGCCCAGGGTACTTGTCCAGCCCACCATGGCTCTAAGTGAGCCATGCCGCCGTAAAGGAAACAGTCTTCTCAAGTGGTCGGAAACAATGCTAGATACTAGCAAGATATATCAGATATATCCTATAAGTGAAAACAGTCTGCCCACTAGATTGTATACAAAGGCTTTGTTTACTGAGATGTATACTTACAGACAATTATAATTAAGGAGCCCTACATGATGAGCTATTGGGTGCCAATTACAATATACTCCAAGCTAATATCAATCGGTCGAGAACCACAACAACTCAAATTAAGCAAGCAAGCAACATTTAGATGAGAAAGCAAGGAAGTCTCCCCTAGCTACCGATCTGACCAGTAGACAGGAATAGAACCATCAGTAACTCGAAGCAACGCCCTTCTCTTCTTCCTCTATGCTGGGGAACTTCTCTCCTCCCGAACAAACTCGCAATCAGCTGTGTAGATGTAGTACGGTGGTATGAGAGACCTCCATGTACAGCACCTTAAATTTCCCCTGTGGCATACTGCTCCAGGTCCCTGATAGCAGTTCCACCGCTGTTATCTTCGGAACCTCGCCGTGAGAAGCAGGCCCTTTTTGGTTTTCACTAAATCGCAGAAAGAACTTAATATCCTCAGAACCTCGCCATGTTATGGCCATGCTCCAAACAAACCGAGGCCTTTCCCGAAGAGGATATTCACCGAACAGCAGGGCATTCTTCTGCGTGTAATCCCTAACGTGTCTGAGAACCCTGGACCAGAACCGAGCACCGAGATTTTCTCTCAGTACAGCAGCAACAACATATGCAAGTATGAAAGATCCGCGCATCTCAAGGGCTAGCTCCATGGCTATGGATGTTAACTTTGGGTGCTCCTCTATACCTGTACTACCGAATACGAGCATCTTGAAGAAATACCAGTAGGCTTCTTTAGACAGAAAATTTAGCCTGATAGCTTCTGTTGTTCCAAGGCTGACCGTCTTCTCTGATCGACTAGTGATTATGATTTTGCTCCCATGTGTCATGCATGTTTCAGCAGAGTGCTTCAGTCTCTTCCATGCCCCATTGTCCACGTCTCCTAACAGCTCAATGACAACCAACTGCCTTTTTTCAGCAGAGGCAATATTTTGATGCTTGATCACACAATCATCTCTAAAAGTTGTCACAGTTTCATATTTAAGGTCGTTTTTGCCATAGAATAAGATCAAGGAGAAGTGACTGCGCACACGGTCCATCGTTGCAAATATGTTCCACAAGCGTGCTTTTCCCAACAAATGCAGGACCAACAATTGGAAGGACACCAAATTTTCCATTCCCTAGAGGTTCAGCGTGTAGCAAGAAGCTGACGGCTAGTTCCCTCTCCTTTTGGCGGTTGAACATATACTTGTCCAAATATAGATGTGCGCCATAAGGTTGGCGGTACATCCGAGGGTAGCTCATCAGAAATATAGCAAACTCCTTTGTATCAGCAACCATGTTCTCTAGGACAAGAATAACCTGCTTCCATTCCTTTCTGTTGTCTCTACAAATTACCATGCTCTCAATTTGGGTGTTGCTAGAAAGGAGGCGAAAGCGCTTAGCCGGATTAAATCTGGATTGAGCAACACTCACCTCACTGTTCTCGGTTTTCTTCTCTCTGCACCTGAAGGCGTCAAGAAGGAAGTACCCTCTGAACATTTGCTCTCTCATCGTGCTAACCTGACGGATCATCCCTTGGTTTGTGACCCACCGCCCCTCAGCCTCCTCGACTATGGCATGTATCCTCAGAAGCAGCTGGCGCAACCTCTGCAGATCCTCCTCCGCGGTTGTCTGCTCGCGGCATTTCTGGACCATGAAGGATATAGCTCTGCTGACAAGATCACTAAGAACCGCAGAAATGAGTGCCTCCATTGTGAGTGTGAAAAAACAAGAATCTCTCGCAGCCCGTCACTGGATAGATGGTGCTCTGAGCTTGAAGGAGTTAGGCAGTTCCTGACCCGATGACTTGAAACAGTCAGACCATAGCTTCAGAAGGCAACTGTTCTATAAATTTCAGAAAATGGGCACTTTCCTAGTCATCATTGACCAAGCCAACGAAGGCGACATTGTTTGGACAGAGGAAAATTATTTCTTTTTGATTCAGAGGTTGGTGGAAACTTGATATTGCATGACTTATGCTGGGATCAACAGTCAGGTCAGTAGTCACAGCCCTCTTCCTTTTTTTCAAACACCCGGACAATCTGCCAGTGGTTGTGTTCGCTCACAGTATTGTTTTGCCTGTTGTTTCGTCTTGTTAGCCAGTCTGCATAAATTTTCACTTGTGTACTGATCTTTGTGGCAACGCGTGCAGGTTGTCTGAACTCCAAAAACTGCCATTAGGTGTTATTTTCTTCTACAATACACTGATAACCAGAATCGAGGCAGAAAAGTGCTGCAAACAGGCAAGTGCGTTGTTAAATCTGCAGAGGCTGCAAGAGCTACTTTTGAAGATCTGTGCCGTTTCCGAGGAGGCCAAGGGGGAGCATCACAAACCGAGGAATGATCCCTACAGTTTTGAGGCTCACTGGTGATTCCAGTTGCGGCACCTTGGACACATCTAACACTTGACATCTATCAATGCACAGAAAATTTCTGAAGTCAACAAAAATATGATCGACCAATTCTGTACAAGACTTCAAGCAGTGACTACATGTTGTATATAGATATAGGATGTGGGACCTCAATGATTGCGAAACCACATGGGCATATATCCTAAAACTACAAAAGGATGAATGGATAAGAAAACTTATGGAAGAAATGAGCATGAATTTAATCAGATTCATATTTCTAGTTAAATTTTTTTATTTATATTAATGCTTTCATAAACTTTGTCAAAAGACAAGGGGCAAGTTGTAGTTCCGACAAATAAATAAGTGTCATTTATGAAGCCCTTCAAGAACTTCAGACAGCGTGACCAGCTAACAGCTCTAATACTAGTGGCATTCAGTTCTGACGCCATGTGAAATGATGAAACTGGGGCCTGGAAACAATTGTCCTACATAGCTGCATCACCACACTCTATGACATCATTGTGGGTGGAATGGCTCATGAATACAGATACTTGACTTACAAATTAGTGATTGTTTCTATTATTATTTTTGGATTGGTGAGTGCACAACATAGCAATTCCAAAAAAAAGTATTTACATAATGAAGAACAAATGGAGAATAGAGAGACCTCAACCAGATAAATCACACAAACACACAATCTGTCCTGTGCCCTTGAAGCTTGATTAAGCCAGTCCTTTGCTCCAAAACAAGCACGATTAATCCATTACAGAACCAAATCCACTATTGATTACAAAATTATTCATCTGTCAATCATGTGCTATCAGTATCCGAGCATTGCCACTCAGCTGAAGAAACAATTGATCATACACACACTACAGTACACACTATAGTATAGTTCATGTTCATTCTCAAGGGAACAAAACCAGAGCAGCTAGTAGTACATTACGACTAGTGATACAGAGGTTGAGTAATAGACCTTGGACAATGGCTCCCTCAGATGGTGTAGTCCGACCACTGCCGTATGAAGGAGGTGTGATCCATGGACTCTCCTGGCATATCCTCGTCCTTCTCGCCATCACTCTTCCTCCGGCCGAGCAGCCTGGCAGGGTTCCCCACCGCGGTGCTCCTCGCCGGCACATCTATCAGCACCAGGGACCCTGCCCCAATCTTGGCCCCAGCTCCAATCATGACGTTGCCGAGGATGGTGGCGCCGGCGCCTATGAGCACCCCGTCCCCAATCTTGGGGTGCCGGTCGCCGACGGCCTTGCCAGTCCCACCCAAGGTGACGTGGTGGAGTATGGAGACGTTGTCCCCAACGACGGCGGTCTCGCCGATGACGACGCCGGTGGCGTGGTCGAGGAGGATGGCCTTGCCGACGACGGCGGCGGGGTGAATGTCGACGGCGAAGACGTCCGCGACGCGGGACTGGAGCGCGAGCGCGAGGGGGCGGCGGTTCTGCGCCCAGAGGACGTGCGCGACGCGGTGCGCCTGGATGGCGAGGAAGCCCTTGAAGTTGAGGAGGCAGTGGGAGAATCCGACGCAGGCGGGGTCGCGGGCGCGCGCGGCGAGGAGGTCGGCGACGACGGCGGCGCGGAGGGAGGGGTGGGCGGTGAGGGAGGCGAGGAAGAGGTCGTAGAGGAGCGTGGAGAGGAGGGTGGAGGAGCAGAGCTTGTTGGCGAGGTGGAAGGAGAGGGAGCGGGGCAGGGACGGGTGGGAGAGCACCGTGGCGTAGAGGAAGGAGGCCAGCGCCGGCTCCGCGTCCGCGTCGCGCCGGGCCTCCGCCTTGATCTGGGTCCACACCCAGGACTCGTCGTCCACCGACTCCGGCGGCGGGAAGGCCGGCACCACCTCCGGCGGGAGCGCGGCGGGGGGCGGCGAGTAGGGATGGTGGTTGTTGGAGTGGCTCGCGCCGCCGCCGTTGGGGTCGTGCGCTTGAGGCTGGCCGGCCGGCATCGCCGGAGAGGGGAGGGATTATCGAGTGGGTGGGTGAGGATTGCGGGCACCTGCGAATCAGATTGCGGAGGCAGCAGAACACGCCGACGGCGATGGGAAAAAGGGGATGAAAGAATGCGCACGAGACAAGTGGAATCTGTCCCTGTTTTTTGCAGGACTCTGCAATTTTAGCTACTGATCCCGAGCTCTAAGATCAATTTATTTTAAAATTTTCGAAAATCATATTTACTAGTTTAAAAAAAGTTAGGATATTTTAAAATATTCGAAAATCATATTTATCAGTTTCAAAAAAAAAGTTAGAAAAAGATCCTACGACTCAATGATGTATTCTACGAAGGTGCTAAATCTTACTTTAGAACTGTTTCGAGCTACAATTTTTTTATGGATTAGTACAGTGAATAGTGTATTTCAAAATCTAAAATTTACCTAATTTTGTCATTTTCGTCTAGAATTATCTGATAGAATAAAAATAATTTAGCATGCTGTTAGGAATAGGATACATCATTCACTATATCCACTATTCTTTTTTTACTTGTAATATGAATTTTCTGAATTTGGTCACTCAAACTCGGGAACTAAAGAGATTTTTTCGTAAAGTTAATATTGCGATCAGCATGCCACGCGTAGAAGATGGTGCTATAAGAGAGGGAAAAAAACTTGATAAATTCTAAGCAATATCCGCACCCTCATGGGCTCCTCTGGTTGTGTCCTTGGGGTGAAGAGGCCGTGAACCTTTTTTTTGATAAATTATGTCATTGTGATACGTGCCATATCAAGCTTGAAAAATCTAAATGATACCAAATTAAATTTCAGCTAGGTACAAGTTACCAAGTGCATTTTTCAGTGTAAAGAGGGGTCAATTAAGTCGCGTCTTTAGGCTTTATTAGATCTTATTTAAAAAAAAGGTAAATGGTGATTTGATGTGGAGAATGGTCTTTGGTGGGTGTAGGCTTTCCGATTTACACTTTTTATATTTATGTCAACTTTTATTTGAATACCTACAAAATCATTAAGAAAATCCTTCTACTTAGTATGGGCTCTTTTAAATTATTGCAATGCCGAAGTCAAGATAGTTAAGACTCGATGTGGTGGCTCCTCCCGTATTCATGTTGTCGACCTTGTTTATATTATACTTCCTCTATATAGCAAAGAGTGTACTTCTAACTTTTTTTTAGAAAGTTAATCTATCTTAAAGTTTGTATGAAATCAAAACAGGGTTAATGAAACTAAATAAGTATATGATGAAAATAGTTCACCGTGAATCTAGTAATATCAATTTGGTGACATAAATATTGGTGCTTCTTTAATAAAGTTTCATCCGCCATTCCGCACGCTCTGTGACACTAAAATGTTCACTTGCATGGAGATCAAACTCAAGAAAGTATGACTTTTCAGTAAAGCTGAAAGTACACTCTTTGCGGGGACGAAGGAGCAAGTATATTGTGTAGACCGTTGGACAGTGGCGGGCCCAGGATTTTGAGTGTGTGTATTCAAAATTTTCAAAGGGTACAATATTTTTTAGTCTAAAGCCTAGTTTGTTGTCATCTGTAATTGATAACAGGGTCATATAGTTCCAAGTGTATAATATATATAGAAGATATAGCACAACTCGTGCATTATACCAATATGTTCATATCATAACGTGAAACTGTTCAACATATATATGTACCAATTCTTCAAAATATCAAAAGAAGCAACATCATAAATATATAGGAAAAAATATAGAAGAGTAATAGGAAAACTTACAAATTACGGTTGGAACAACAATTGTGAGGAGCCAAAGCAGGGAAACTATTGAAAGAAGAACCGGATGAGGACCGGCGACGATAAAGGCGCAATCAGCACAACCTCTGGATCAGGGAGACAAGGACGAGCAGACTCGAGGAGGGCTCGGGTCGAACAAGTGCCGCCTGCGCCTGCCGCGTCGATGCAGGGACTCCGCCGTCACGCGTGGGCTGGGCGGCAGCTTCTGTGGTTTAGTTTGGAGGATTGGAGATTTGGGAAATCAGGAGGCGACGAAGAGACGAACAGACATGCAGCGGCCGAACCATCCTGCCAGCCTAGCGATGCTAATTTGCTGCGAATCTGCGATGGTATTAAATGGGCCAAATAGCCAGTTCGACCTCATAGAGGAGGGAGGATGGACACGGAGGTGGGCTTCAGGCCCAAATATCTCTCATTTCCCTATTTTTTTCATATATATGCGTATACTATACAGTATATACCAGTTTTTTGTCAAAAAAATTGGGTATTCAACTGAATACCCTTGAATTGAACTGGGCCCCGCCCCTGCCGTTGGTTACAAAAATGTGGCATTCTTACTTTTGCCCATTATCATTTGCTTCCGGTGGCATGGCGGTGGTGTATATGCCGATATGGGGCATCTCCTTCGAAGACGCATGGTCGATTCTGTTACTTCCAGAGGGGCGGATCTAGTGGGGGGTGCCATGGCACCCCTCCAAAATACAAATTGTTTACTTTTCTACTATTTGTTAGACTAATTTTGTGTGCATACCGGGTAAAAAAAATACAAAACTGATGAATCTTTCTGGTAAAAAAATCTGAACTAGTGAAGACCACATATATATTCTTGGCACCCCCACCGATTCGATCCTACATCCGCCACTGCTTCCAGAGCCGCAAGCCCTTGCGCACTTGGCATTGCCGTTAGTGGTGACCTCGCCACATCGATTTCATCGGTGTGCATTGAACGCTCTCCGAATCAAGCTACGCCGTCCGTTGTCTTGTCCCCCCCTTCGCTTCTCACGTGAGCGAGTGACCCTACCTCACGCCAGTCACGTGTGCGTATCCTCCACGAGCCGTTTCCTCCGACGAATAGCGCAGCGCCAGCACCGCCCGCCGCCGACTGCCGTCGCGGCCCCAGGTCCCCCACCGCGACGCTCGGCGGCCAGATAGCCCAATTTCGTTTGGTCCTCCTCCGCCTTCCCCGCGCGCGGCGCGGAGCACGAGACCACTCTTCCACCCCACTCCACTCGCCGCCGCTTTCCAGCCCCGCGGTCGCCGCTCCAACCTCCATCCAACGGGAGCAGGCAGTTGGGCGACGGACGGATCAAATCGATCGACAGCCATGCCTCGCTGCGCTACGCCACCGCAGACAGGGCCAGGCCACGGGCACGCGCACGCGCACGCGCCGCTGCCTCGCCGCCGCCCTTTCTCTGCGGCTGCGCCCGCGCCGCCGCGCCACCCCCGCGCACGCGCCGCAGCCCGCTGCTGCCTGCCACTGGTCGACGGCTCCACGCGTTCCCCACCGCTCGCCGCCTGCTGGCCGAGCTCGCCGCTGGAGCTCGCGGACTCGTTCCCCGCCGCCGCGCTCTTCATACTCCGTCCGTCCAGGAGCAGGACTACAAGAATGTACTGATTCCCCCCAATCCCCGGCAAGCATTCCATCGAGCTTTATATCTTTTTCACCAATTTCTATCAGCTGGAACATCTCACTTTCGTTTCAGCTTCATGTTATAGAAGATAGGATGAAGATATTATCTACAATTGTCCAACCAATCAATTTGATGCCATGTTTTGTTTTCTGTTTTTTCGTACGGACCATTTCTCGCAAAAATATTCTCCTGTGCTTGATTGAATTCTGGCTCTGCCACTGCGGACGAGCATATGCTCGATAATGTTGTTCCATATGTTTGGCAGCTACGCAAAATGTCCTGACTTACAATCATCGATCATGCTTAGATCGTATGCTGCTGAGATTCCTCGTTTCTAGATTTAAGAATATGTCAAGCAAATCTGACTTTTGTTCGCTGGTTCTAGGGTGGCTGCACAACGTCCACACATGAGTACAACCGGCGCTGACCCCCTTAATGGGGCTAATCTCCAGAGCGACGAAGCCGCGATTTCGACGGATAAAGAACGAGAAAGGGTATTGCAGCATTTATTCTTTAGCAGTTTTATATGTTTCCAAATCCATTTGTCCGATGTGGAGTAACGCGACAATAGATGGGAAGTCTTCCTGTTGTAAAAGTAAAATTGGGTCTTGGCTGCCAATGAAAGGCAATACCTTACTCACACGAGCTTCTACCTCATTTTAACTTAAATACGGAGTTTATGAATTAAAAGCATTATCTAGATTTACTACAATGTAGTATCTTTTAAACCAAATGGCAGCCAAGCACTATTTTATTGAGAAACCTGTGAGTACAACAGTTAAACAAAGTTAACATTTGCGTCAATCTTACTCTGAAATATCAGCACTTTTATTGTTTGCTCGTACTAGTTACTGTTGCTACTTTTAAGAGTTTCCAGGTTTGTGGTTTCCCTCGCAGAAATACGATGATGGAGATGGCATATCGAGCCTCCAGCTGGAAGATTTGATAGTAATGATAGAGAACACTGAGAAGAGTAGGGAATTCCTTCCTTTTGAAAATCCATATAGTTTCCTAAAATGCATAGAGTTGTAAGTATGTGAATAACAAACACTGAACTGAAATTTGATTTTGTTAGATATACTTCTTTTGAATCAAGCTCGTGTTCAGGCATTGGAACATGCTGATAAAATTCTTAAAGAAAAAGAAGCCTTGCAGAGGAAGATAAACATTTTGGAGACAAGGTTTAAGCTTTCAACTGAAGGGGATTTCAGTGACTCTCCACTAGGATTGGAGTTTGATGTTCTAAAAGAAGAGAATATTCTACTGAAGGAGGACATAGAATTCCTTAAAACAAAGCTTATCGAGGTTGCCGGGACAGAGGAGAGTATATTCAAATTGGAGAAAGAGCGTGCTCTTTTAGATGCTTCCCTTAGGGAGCTGGAGTCTAGGTTTATAGCTGCCCAAGCAGATATGATGAAACTTGGTCCTAGGAAGTACGATGCCTGGTGGGAGAAAGTAGAAAAATTGGAAGACTTGCTTGAGACCACAGCAAACCAAGTAGAGCATGCTGCTTTGATATTGGACCACAGTCATGATCTGCAGGATAAGCTTGACAAATTAGAAGAGTCACTGCAAGCAGCAAATATTTCGAAGTTCTCTTGTTATCTTGGTGATATTTTGCAGAAAAAGGTAAAATTGGTGGAAGAACGCTTTCAAGCATGTAATAATGAAATGCATTCTCAAATTGAACTGTATGAGCACTCAATAGTGGAATTTCATGGAACTCTTAGCAAACTAATAGAGGAAAGTGAGAAAAGATCACTGGAGAATTTCACAGGAAACATGCCTTCGGAATTATGGAGCAGAATTTCCCTTTTGATTGATGGGTGGTTACTGGAGAAGAAAATATCTTACAATGATGCAAACACGTTACGAGAAATGGTTCGGGAAAGGGATAGTCGTCTTCGCGAAGCCTACTTGTCTTGCAAAGGTAGCGAAAGCAGGGAAGTTATGGATAATTTTCTTAAGATGGCATTACCAGGAACCAGGTACACTTTATCCTTTGCTAAAATGAGAAACCATGTTCATAGAAAATAGCTGGTCTGTAATATGTATGATTATTGCAGTTCTGGTTTGCACATTGCCCACATAGCAGCAGAGATGGCTCCTGTCGCAAAGGTGAGTTATAGTGTTAATTCAGCCTTTCATAAGTGCATTTTTTTGAACTTTATCTTTGGATAAGTCACTACCTAGTATAACTATTATTTCGGTAGGCTTAGAGAGAACACTTTTTTAAGCACTAATATTTCTGCAACTTAACAAAGTAGTAAATTTTCCAGTTTTGCGCGTAAACTCGAGCCTATCCGAATATCTTACACGTAAACAGTAAAGCTCATTTTCAAATATGGTTCCCCTCAGTTGTTCTCAGACAGGCCATGATGATCCAAGGGCTGATCTAAACCGTGGTAAAACTGACACTGTTGAATGCATGCTCCGATATGTAGTTTTTTACAGGCTGAAAATGCTGCCTGTAAGCTTATTATTTATGATTGTGCAACCATGAACAGTAAGAAGCTTCTGTTGTACCAAAGAGGTGATATATTGACTTCATGTTTCAACAAAGTTGCAATCTGCAAATAAACTGTCTAAAAACTGCAGATATTTGTCCATCGATTATGTGCCTATAAGTTGCATTAGAGCTATCTCCTCTAACTGCATTATTTGAGTTGTTTCTTGGGATATTTGTTAAACTACTGATGCTGATGCAGACTAATTGTTTTGGAATCTTATATTTGCCCATTATGATTAATTTGAATCCTATTTGCCATCTTTATCTTGCTTATATGCATGATTGGTTAGGTTGGTGGCCTGGCGGATGTGATATCTGGTCTTGGGAAGGCACTTCAAAAAAAAGGACATCTAGTAGAGATTATTCTTCCCAAATACGACTGCATGCAGGTTGACCAAGTTAGCAATCTTAAGGTATGTAGCAATGGGGCTTATTATATTTTTGGTACGATCTTCTGTTAGGGTAAGATTGCTATCATGTGATTGTGCAGGTTTTAGATGTTCTTGTGCAGTCCTACTTTGAAGGAAATATGTTCAACAACAAAATTTGGACCGGGACTGTTGAAGGTTACAAGCAGCTCTTGGTTGTACCGCTGTATAAAATTTTACTCTGCATTAGCCTAACTAAAATTAGCATATGCAGGTCTACCTGTCTACTTTATTGAGCCACAACATCCGGCAAATTATTTTTGGAGGGCTCAGTACTATGGAGAGCATGATGACTTTAAACGTTTTTCGTACTTCAGCCGTGCGGCACTAGAATTACTTTATCAATCTGGGAAGAAAGTTGATATAATCCACTGCCATGACTGGCAAACTGCATTTGTTGTAAGCGTCAAAGATTATTTGGCAGCATTGACTCTGCCTACTGAACATTGATTTTATTTTCATTGGTTGATTTACAAAGTCTAATGTGCTAAGTTACCTTTTTAAATATAATCTTCAGGCACCTCTTTATTGGGATGTGTATGCAAATCTAGGCTTCAACTCAGCTAGAATTTGCTTCACCTGTCACAATTTTGAATATCAAGGAACTGCTCCAGCTCGTGATTTAGCATGGTGTGGCCTTGATGTTGAGCACTTAGATAGACCAGACAGGATGCGTGACAACTCGCATGGAAGAATAAATGTTGTTAAGGTATCATTTATGGCAGACTAGCAATAGATTTGGAACACAAATTCACTGTTGTGGTATCAATTATGCTGATCTGGATTCATATTATTCAGGGTGCAATTGTGTATTCGAACATTGTGACAACTGTCTCACCGACATATGCACTAGAGGTTCGCTCAGAGGTAACATTTCTTATGACCTTTATGTCATGTAAATTTCTTTGACTGTTTTCAACTGTCTTGGTATAATTCATAGATCCACTAGTAGCCTTCTACTTCTGAGATTCATGAGCAAAAATAGATAATTTCTAAGCATGCCGCTCAAAATGGTTAATTGTTTGGAGGCAACTATTTCTGGAAGAGGAAGGCTAGAAGTTGCACAGGATGTGGGAAACTAACAGCATATTTATTGTTACCTTTGTTTGTCAGTAGTGCCAGACATGGACTGGACAATAAAAAGACACTAGATCATTATTCATAAAAGCTTGAATACTGAGAATACCCTAAATCAAGATATATTGACATGCATATCCATAGAGGTGTCTCTATTGCAAGTTCATTGTAATAGTTTCAGTTTGCAGGTAAAGCGTTTCTGCATTTTTGTTGATGATGCTCTTGTCATTCCCAGGGTGGGCGTGGACTCCAAGATACACTTAAAGTACATTCCAGGAAATTTCTTGGTATACTTAATGGAATCGACACAGATACATGGAACCCTTCCACCGATAGGTATCTCAAGGTCCAATACAATGCTAATGATCTACAGGGAAAGGCAGCAAACAAAGCAGCCCTTAGAAAGCAGCTAAACCTGGTTTCTGCATATCCTTCACAACCGCTGGTATGATTTTCAATCCTGCTATGACCAGGTCTCAACTACTGGTAAACTGGGATATGTTAAGGTTCACCTGTGCTTGAATTTGAACATTTTTCCTGTCTTTGTCCTCACTTTTCTTCATGGATTAGTCTGTTAGCTATCTGGTTCTATTATTAGGCTATTTTTCATTGTTTTATTCAGTTAGCTAATATCATTATTTGATCCCTTGCTGTGTATTCGTCTCCTTTCATCTGTCTTTCAAACTTGACACTGAATGTTAACTGCGTAACTAATTTTTTCTCAAGCAGGTTGGTTGCATTACAAGGCTAGTTCCTCAGAAGGGTGTACATCTCATCAGGCATGCAATATACAAAACCGCGGAATTAGGAGGACAGTTTGTTCTTTTGGGTTCAAGTCCAGTACCACACATTCAGGTGGTTTATCAGTTTGTCACACAGTTTATTTCGTAGTACATCTGTGCAGATAATTTGATCACACTTGAATCTCCAAATAACAGAGGAAAACAAATTTCACTACCACATGAACAATTTATTTTTAACCGAAGGAATATGAGTCCGGAATATATGTTTATGTCTTTTTTTTCTTTCTGTTAAGCGCATCCGTGCCTATAGCTGGAACAGTAAACATATTTGCCTTTTATGTGTTTCACAGAAGGAGTTTGAAGGTATCGCAGACTATTTTCATAACAACAACAATATCCGGCTGCTTTTGAAGTATGATGACGCTTTGTCTCATTGTATATATGCTGCATCTGACATGTTCATTGTTCCCTCTATATTTGAGCCATGTGGCCTCACTCAGGTGTGCATTCTTTCCGTACTTAGATAATTTAATATAATATGCATAATACGTAGTGTGTATTTAGTACACATGTAGTAAGCCAACATCGTTTAGCACGATCTTTAATTTGTATCACGTACTGAAATTTTGCCTTTTTCTATTGTTATGATCATTTGAGGGCAGGCCTTGGTGCAGTGGTGAGGTCCTCCCCACTTGTGCCAAGAGGTCGTACTGTACTTTGCAGGGGTAACACTAGGTTCCTATAATCCCTCCCCAGACCCCACCTTGTGTGGGAGCCTTATGCACGGGGTCTGTCCTTTCTATTGTTATGATCATTTGGCATCTTCCTAGAAGTAATTAAGCAAGCACAAGTCTGACCTCTTTCGCTTCCATTTGATATGTGATGCGCAGTTCTGACGTGTTTATTATTCACAGATGATAGCCATGAGGTATGGTTCCGTGCCAATTGTTCGAAAAACTGGTGGATTGAATGATAGGTAAATAGTGAACCAACTGTTTCCTCCGAATATAGTTGTCTCATTTAATCAAGTAACAAGTATGAAGGCACATATATATGGTGCTCTGTGGTTTCAGTGTCTTTGACTTCGATGACGAAACAATACCTATGGAAGTGCGGAATGGCTTTACATTTGTCAAGGCCGATGAGCAGGTTGGTCTTGTTTCCATGCATAGCCTAAATAAGGACAATTGCCATTGATGGTTCCTGGTGGGCACAACTCATTTGGGTGTCGATTTTGACAGGGCCTAAGCAGCGCGATGGAAAGGGCGTTCAACTGCTACACAAGAACACCCGAGGTCTGGAAACAGTTGGTGCAGAAAGACATGGCAATAGATTTCAGCTGGGACACCTCAGCCTCGCAGTACGAAGACATCTACCAAAGAGCAGTGGCTCGAGCGAGGGCAGCAGCGTGAGCACATATGGTTCCTGATGCCTGCATGCCCTTCTTCTCCCTGGCCCTGCCCTTCGCTACAAATGGCGCAAATGCTCATTTCCTGACGGGATCAGGGAATCAGAAAAACAGAAACCACCCGGTGTGGCATATATCTGGTTATGCATGCTGTCTACTGAGGCAGAACGCAAAGGCGGAAGCACGCGTTGGTCATCTGTCTAGAGTTGAATAGCTACCGTGAAACTGATATGATTGTATCATTGTAGATATAAACTGTTGTAAATTAAAGTGTATATGTCCTGTGCAGAGTCCATTTCTGAGAAGAAAATATATAGCGAGCAGGAAATAAGCTCGCAGCTGGTACCAGAAGATCACGGACATGTATCTGGCTGGATGATCCTTCTGATTTTCTTGGTGGACGATGTAATCCTTATTTATTTAGAGCAACACATTTGCCAGTCAAAGCAAACTTGCTGATGATGTTCAAAAAATTCCATTAGACAATGTTGTGTACCTAGTGCATTCCACTATGTAATGTACTGTTGCGAGTCGAATTGTAAACAAAAGACAAACGACCAGTTGTTCCAAGTGCCATTTTTTATTGATGAAAAACACATATTTAGACAAGGGCAAAGAACATGATATGGGGAGGCGCTGGTGGTCTTTTGCGGGGGACTCAGTTAGGCGCAAGCTCAACATATTTCTCTTACAGGGCACGTTTTCAAAGTCCACGGGTTCTGGTGTTGTTCGTGGCGAGGGCTTCGTCGGTGGTCATTGACGGTGAAGTCAGAGTCGCTTGTTCGAGGACAAGTGATGACGACGACTCTCGATGACAACCTCGACGGTTGTCTCTCAATTTGATGCACACTTGTGTAGTTCGTGTGGGTGGCCAGGTCAGTCGGGGGTATCCCATGTGGTCGTGTTCCATGACAACATCGAGGCATTTCTAGCAGCCGGTTTCCGCCAATTAACTTGCCATCTCTCTTCTTCTTAATCAATAAAAAATGGCAAATCTTTTGCCTTGTTTCTAAAAAGAAGGTATGGGAGGCGCATGCATGGGAGAGTAGGAGATATGTAGCCGACATAGATCTCTATTACGTGTGCCCATTTATGTACATTGCGGTGGTGAGATTGGTATGCGTAAAGCGTTTTCGAACTCACACTTACGCAGATGGGAATGCTCTGAGGATTTCCATGTATCAATTGTGGAGAAGTATTGCGATATTGAACTCCGATCCTTAGAGCCATGCAATACTCATTGGAGGCAAGCATAGAAAATTCTGCAATACTCATTCGAATTGATTTAACTCGATTTTAGTCTGAACAATGGTTGGATGGGACCGCCCATATCACCTTGAATGCGTTCAAGAGATTGAAGTGGTTTTAGGGAATAAGATATGCACATAAAATTTGATGATTGAGGGAATTTAGTTTCATGCAAATTATAAAAAATGGAATTGTTTTTATATGAACCATGTTCACAAGTTGTATGTACGTGTAGTACAATCCAGAGACGACGGAGAGGGATTTTTTTCAAATACGTATCCTCTTCATCAGATTGACTAATCAAAGTCTCCAAACATGTCGATTGAGTCATATTGAACCATCATGTTCTCTATGCCCATAAGGTCATGTGACTGTTGGAGAGTCATAGCGTTGGTCCAGGAGGGTTATCTAGAGAACAACCAGCTTCCTTGGTGTTGTCCATATGAAGGTTGAAAACTTGAAAACTTGAAATTGGCTTCAAAACTTTTTTCTTAAGGTTCTTTGTGTGACATGGATTGCTGATACAGAATAACTAAATGTCATGAGGGAGGCGCCTGTTCAGGAGAGACGGAGATATGTACCTGACAAATATCTCTAATATTTGGGTCCATTGATATACGTTGCGGTGGTGAGATCAACATGCGTAAAATGCTTCTGAACTTACATTTACGTAGATGGGAATGCTCGGAGAATTTCCACGTATGAACTGTGAAGGAGAAGTAACATGTAGAACTGTATGACTCCAACGTGAAGTTGGTAAATTGTAAATCATTAACATGGGTCATGCAATGAGCTTAAACCTTTTGATCAGAGATGGAACCAAACCAGTTGTTCACGTACATATGGGACATAGTGCTGAACTTTAATCCTAGAGCCATGCAATATTCATTGGAGGCACGTGAATAGAATTCTCCAATGATGTCCATTCGAATTGATTTAATTCTATTATTAGTCTGACCAATGGTTGGATGGGTCCACTGATGTCATGTTGAATGCGTTTAAGAGATTGAAGTGATCCTAGGGAACAAGATGTGCACATAAATTCTAATGATTGAGGAAATTTAGTTTCATGCAAATCATGCCAGTTCAAGTTAATGCAGTTGTGTGACGCAATCGGGGTTCAGTTGGTGAGGACTATGTTGGACAAGGAGAGGGGCGACTCGAGGGGCGAGTCTGCCGGCGGGGCTCCGGTGCCCCCCACCGGGGTGGGGTGGCCGGGTGGTAAGTTCTGGGCGCTCGCGGAGGACTCTACCGATGATGAGCTACCCATTTCTCCTGGAGACTCGACGCCCTTCTCGTTGCAAGACTGGTGCCATACGCCGCAACAGGTGGCTTGTGACATCTCGTCGAGCCGGGAAAGGAAGAGAGGTCTTCGTCGGGAAAAACAAAGGTTAGCTCATCTCTTTCTTCCACTCCTTCCTTCGGATTCGCCGGAGGATCTAAGTTTTGCTCACCGGAAAATTTGCACAAGGCAGATTCCGGTGAGGCTCAAAGTGCCGAGTTTGTCGCCGTCAGTTTTCACAGAACCTGATTTTGACGCGACAGAGTGGATTACTATACAACGTCGTCGTTTAAGATCGTCACGTGGTGGTCGTCTGAGATGGCGGCCATCTTTGCATCGGTCGTCTTCCTTAACTCAGGCGAAGCCAGTTTCGGAATCTCCTGTTCTTGCGGATCACAAGGATCTGTCAGTTTTTCAAAAAAATTCAAATTACACTGACTTGGGCCAAGTGGGGCACAAGGCCCAGTATGTGCGCTCTGTTGATGCGGACTCGGTCGTGGGCCACAAGGGCACGCTGACTCCTGTATGTCGTACGAGACCTAGTTCTTTTTCCCTCCGTAGGGTTTTTGGCCAAGTTTGGAGTCGATCGAAACAATACATCGCAAACCCTAATGCTGTGGAGCCGAGGGCTTTCGGCGGGGCATCCATGGCTGATCGGGGGGGCGGCAACAATCGGAATTTCAACACCTACCCGAGTTATGGTCGTGGGAGTGGCCGTAATTTCGAGCAGGGTGGTCCGTCGGGCGCTGCAAATGGCAGGAACGCACCCAGCGGGAACCCTCAGTTGTTCCCTGCTGGGGGCAATGGGGGCGGCGGCCGTTTTGAGCAGGGCTTTGCTCCGCAGAGAAGCTTGGACCGAGGTTTTGGTGCAGCACAAGGCGGCCCAAACTTGCGGCAGTATCGCACCAACGATCACCGGCAGCAACAAGGGTACAATGGAGGCTTTGATCACGGTATGGATAACACACGATTCAATGGTAACTTTGGCAATTTTGAAGCTGGATCTTATGATGGGGAGAACGGAGCAGGTAACAATTATCGTCGGCCTAGAGCAGTTTTTGGTGGTAGAGGTCGGACTGGACCTGGACGTGGCCGGTTCGGTAATCGCAATCGAGGTCGGATATCATATGAGGATGATACTTCGGCCAGCTTAAAGGAACAGATCCAGAAGCACGTGGCGGCGGCAGTGGCAGCTTTACCTACGTTGCTGGCAGCGGAAGTCAAGGCGGTGGCTGCAGCGGATCAGTCGACACCGGCGGTTCAGCCGGAGGAGTCTATGCCTGCTCAGGCGGCGAATCCGCCGAAAAAGAAAGAAAAGGTCTTGTGTTTTAGATGCAAGAATACATGCCACTTAGCATAGGATTGCACGGTGGTGCTATGTCTGTATTGTGACAGGGCAACACATGTCTCACAATCCTGTCATCTGTTGTCTGCTCCCAAACCAGTAGCAAAGATGTACGGTCTGGCTAATGATTCTTTGCTGTTTTTTGATACTCCTAAATCTGAGGATCTTAGAGTTCATAATGAAAGTGGTAAAGTGGGGCGCATCCGTGTTACTGGGGGAATGATGTCGGTCGCTGAGATTACAAAGGAACTTGAGTGGCTAGTTCAGGGTGATCACCAGTGGGATGTTTCTATTCTCTCAAGTAATTCTTTTCAGGTTATTTTTCCTACTAAGCAAGATTTTGTTCGGCTGAGGAAAATAGGTATGATTAAAGTGGGTGAAAAAGAGAGGACTTTGCATTTTGAAGAGTGTACTAATGAAGACATACAAAGATATGATTTGGTGGATTTATGGGTTCGGGTTCGAGGTTGCACTGATGAACTCCGGAGAGACTATCTTGCTCTTTTTGCAGTGGGATCCCTAATTGGAAAAACCCTTGAGGTAGATATGGCCTTTACCAGAGCTAACAAGGAGGCTCGGATCAAAGTTTCTTGTGCCGAACCTTCGGCTATTCCTCCTCGTATCGATCACACTTACGATGGGGTGGGGTACATGCTCAGATTTTATGTGGAGAATGACATTGAGGAGGATGAAATAATGGATGATGCGGATCAAGATGATGGACATGATGGCGATGATAACAACAAAGGTAAAAAAACGGATGACAAAACCACAAGGCCGGCCAAAAATTTGAGTCAGGATTTAGAGACTGTAAAGGGAGCTGATCCTCCGGCTGCATCTGACAAGCCACCGCGGCTGGTTCTGGACATAAGCAACAACAGCTCGCGTTCAAATTTGGGACGCTGGATTTCCAGTCTTTGAATGATGACTGTCAGTTTAGATCCCCATTGTCTTTGCCTAGTAAGAAATGGGGGGATAGAGTTGAAGAGGAGGATGATAGTCTGCCATCTCCTATTGCGAGGTCTGCACCGGTTTGGACAAAAAATGATGCTCGTTCCGAGGAGCGAAACTTTGTGGCTAAGGTGTCTGCAAGGTTCTCCGAGGCGGATGGTTATGCGGTCACACCTCTGGCCGGTATGTCTCAGGGAGTGCGGTCTCCTGTGGTGCCTAGGCCGCAAGATCAGGATGGTAGTCAGGTGCTGCCAGGTTCTTCTCATTCATGGCCGTGCACTGCAGATGGGAGTCCTCGCAGTGGTCGATCCCCTTCCTTGCCGAGGTCATGCTCCCCTTCTCATCTCATGTCTTCACCACAGCAGGAGGTAGTGGGGGGGCCGGGGGCAGGGATGCTTTGTCCTTCGGCCACGTTGCAGCACACCCCAGGTGGATCACCAATCTGTGCTGATCAGGAGGCAATTGAGCGGGGAACTGGTGTGTTTCTTGGTGGGCGATATTCCATGAAGGAGGTGATTGCTTTCGGTGGTATCTCAGAACCGGAGCAAAAAGAGGGACGCTCCAGTGCAAGGTTGCGAGCAAACAAGGATGCTGATGCAACAATCTTGGAGAGGGCACAAAGGAGGGCCTCCGAACGGGATAGCTTCCTATCAGGTACTAATTCAATTACTAAATTTTCGATTGCATCAATTCCCAAAGACACCGTGATTGCTAGGGCTTCTAAACTAGGGGTGTCTTTAGGTTCTTCTAGTAGTCAAGTTGATGCTTCTATCTCCCGCATAAATGATATTGATTTGGATCGTACGCTAATAATGCTAAAAAGGAATGAGGATAAACAAAAACCTAGTGCAGAATCAGTAGGTTGTTCTATTCTTAATAAAGCTTTGGATATGAGTACTGATCTTGAGGAGGAGGAGCATTCAGGCTCACAAGGTCACAAGGACCTTGACTCCCCCGTGATGGCTAAAAAGAGGGTTTATGCTAAAAAGAAAAAAGAAGCGTCCATCGTTCGACGTAGTATTAGAATACAACTTAACTCTAATCGGAAATGAAAGGAAGCTTGTGGAATAGTGGAGGTTTTAGGGATTCAGCCAAGCATTCCGTTGTATCAGACACTATAAAAGAAAATAAGCTCGATTTCTTTGCAGTTATAGAAACTGGCAGAGACAATTTTGCTGCACCCTTTCTCCGGAATTTGTCCGGGGGTTTAGACTTTGTTTGGTATTGTTTACCACCAATTGGGAGGTCGGGTGGGATCCTGGCCGGCTTTAATGCCCAGACACTAGGTGTAAAAAACATGGTGTCAGGAGATAGGTGTGTGAAATTTCATCTAATCTCAAAAATGGATAATTTCGAGTGGTCGTTAGTGGTAGTTTATGGAGCAGCCCAAAATGACCACAAGGGTGATTTTTTGGCTGAACTAGTCCAGATGTGTGAAAATGAACCACTACCTTTGTTAGTTGGAGGTGATTTTAATATTATGCGTAGGCAAAGTGACAAGAATACTGCTAATTTTAATACAAGATGGCCTTTTGTTTTTAATGCTATTATTGAAGGTCTTGATCTCCGAGAAATAGAGCTCTCGGGCAGGCAATTCACATGGGCTAATCGCAAAGAAAATAAAACGTTCGAGAAACTTGACAGGGTTCTAGCGAGTGTCTCTTGGGAACAAAAATTCCCTTTGGTTTCGGTGTGTGCCTTAACCAGAGAAGGTTCCGATCACACCCCTTTACTTATTGACTCAGGAGAACAAGCTCACCTGGGCAACAAACCTCATTTCTCTTTGAGCTATCTTGGTTACGGCAGGATGGTTTTTTTGAGATGATTGCTAAGGAATGGATGTCGGTTTCTATTGGTACAAGTGCTATGGAAACTTGGCAGAATAAAATACGTCATCTACGCTCTTTCCTAATGGGATGGGCAAAAAACTTAAGTGGTATTTATAAACAACAAAAAATCAAACTACAAGCTATTATTAACGAGTTGGATATAAAGGCTGAGACCTCTCCTCTAAGTGCCAACGAGAGCGAGACTCTCAATGATGCAAATAACAATTTAACTAATCTTAGAAGGGACGAGGAGTCCAAATGGGCGCAAAGAGCTAAGGTGAAACATGTTCAAGAAGGAGGAAGCAATACGAAATATTTCCACTTAATTGCCAACGGCAAACACAGAAGGAAGAAAATTATTCAACTGGAGCAAGATGAAGGCACTATAACGGGACAAGAGAACATTAAAAATTATATTACAAACTTTTACAGAGGTTTATTTGGGGCAGAGGCTCCTAACAACTTCTCTATGGACGAAGCGATGACCTCACATATCCCTCAGATTTCCATAGAGGAAAACGATATTCTTACGAGGGCTTTTTCTGAACAAGAGGTCCATGAGGCTATTATGCAGATGAAGAAGAATAAAGCACCCGGGCCTGATGGATTTCCAGCAAAATTCTATCAGCGTTTTTGGGAAATAATAAAAGACGACCTTATTAATATGTTCCAAAGCTTCCATAGAGGTGAGCTTCCGTTGTATCATCTTAATTTCGGTCATATAATCTTGCTCCCTAAAAAGGAAAATGCTAGTCAAATCCAGCAATATCGTCCTATTTGTCTTCTAAACGTTAGCTTCAAAGTCTTCACCAAAGTTGCGACCAATCGGGTAACTGAAATAGCGCAGAAAGTAATTCGTCCTACTCAATCAGCTTTTATGCCGGGGAGGCATATTCTTGAGGGTGTGTTAATTTTACATGAGACCATCCACGAACTTCATAGGAAAAAGATGGATGGTGTCTTGTTAAAAATAGATTTTGAAAAAGCCTACGATAAGGTTCAATGGCCTTTTCTCCAACAAGTGATGAGAATGAAGGGATTTAATCCGCGGTGGTGTCAATGGGTTGAGCATTTTGTTAATCGTGGAAGTGTAGGTATTAAGGTCAACGATGACCTAGGTCATTATTTTCAAACGAAAAAAGGACTTCGACAGGGTGACCCACTATCACCTATCCTTTTTAATATAGTTGCCGATATGTTGGCTATAATTATCGCTAGAGCGAAGGAAGATGGTCAAGTTGAAGGGTTGATTCCTCATTTAGTTGAGGGTGGGATATCCATATTACAATATGCGGACGATACGTTGCTTTTCATGAGTCATGATTTGGAGAAGGCTTTAAATATGAAACTCATTTTATGCATTTTCGAACAACTATCAGGTCTAAGAATAAATTTCCATAAGAGCGAAATCTTTTGTTTCGGCAGAGCCAGGGAAATGGAGGATCATTATAGGACACTTTTTGGATGTGAAATTGGCAAGTTTCCATTCAAGTATTTGGGAATTCCAATTCACTTCCGTAAACTTCGAAATGGTGAATGGAAACCGGTGGAGGATCGTTTTGAGAAAAACTAGCGAGTTGGGCCGGGAAGCTTCTGTCTTATGGTGATAGGTTAATCCTCATCAATTCGGTCCTAACCAGCCTCCCGATGTTTATGTTATCCTTCTTTACGGTACCCAGAGGGGTACAAAAAAGAATGAACATTTTTCGCTCTAGATTCTTTTGGCAGAGTGATGGACATAAGAAGAAGTATAGGTTGGCTAAATGGAATATTTTATGCCGACCAAAAGAGCAAGGGGGTTTAGGGATTGAAGTTTTAGAAATTAAAAACAAATGCTTGCTTGCCAAATGGTTTGCTAAAATACTATCTGAGGATGGTGTTTGGCATGAGTTAATTCGGAATAAGTATTTGTCCACGAAATCTTTATCTCAAGTGAAAGCCCGGCCTTCAGATTCTCCATTCTGGAAGGGCCTTATGAAAATGAAGGACGAGTTCTTCGAACGGGGCTCTTTCTCTGTAGGGAATGGTGAGAAGGTTCGGTTCTGGGAGGATACGTGGCTAGGGGACAAGCCCCTTGCTAGCCAATATCCGACGCTTTATAGAATAGTTCATAGGAAAGAGGTCTCGGTGGCGTCGGTTATGTCCTCCGCCCCACCCATTAATATAAGTTTTCGCCGAACACTGAATGGTAATAGGTGGAACCGTTGGTTGCATTTAGTTGCTCGCCTAATGGAAATCCAGCTTAACGAAGATCAGGATATTTTTTCCTGGGGTTTAACGGCGTCGGGTACATTTACCGTCAAATCATTGTATTTGAATTATATGTCTGAGCATGCACATTTTAATTCCAAATACATATGGAAAATAAAGGTCCCCTTAAAAATTAAGATTTTTATGTGGTTCCTCGAACGTAAGGTGATTCTTACAAAAGATAATTTGGCAAAGCGAAAATGGGAGGGCAGTAAAAAGTGTTGTTTTTGTGATCAAGATGAGACGATTCAACATTTATTTATCGACTGCCCTCTTGCTAAGATGGTTTGGCGTATTGTTCATATGGCTTTTAATATCTATCCCCCTAAGAATATAAATAACTTGTTCGGGAATTGGTTGAGGGGTGTCGCTAAAAAGCTTAAAGCCCAGATTCGAGTCGGTGTCTGTGCTTTGCTTTGGGCCATATGGAACGTGCGCAACGACTATATTTTTAACAGAGCACAATATCTTTCATTCTTGCAGGTTGTTCCTTTGGCCACTCATTGGATCCGTATGTGGTCCTACCTACAACCAACGGAGAAGCGCGCGGTTTTGGCTACTGGGTGCAACCGGCTGGAATCGGTAGCGCGGGATTTATACAACCAGTGCAGCTGGCGTTTTGATCGGCGGATCACATGTTAATGCAGCTTTTTTTCATGTGTTCTCTATTTCGTTGGTTGATCCATGTATCAACGCTTTCCGATCCGTGATGTAATTTGTTGTAATACTGATTCTGAATAAAGCAATAAAAGCTGCATGCATCAATCGATGCAGAGGCTGGGACTTCCCCTTTTCGAAAAAAAAAATGACAAACGGAATTGCTTTTATACACAAGATGTGGTACAAGTTATATGTACGTGTAGCACAATCCATACGACGACGACGTAGAGGGATTTTTGTTTTTCAAATGCTTTTCCTCTTCATCAGATTGACTTTGTAGAAATCTATATTTGGGATGGAAGAATTGCGAGCAAGGAAATCTTAATCACACATGTAGAATACATATAATCTAATTTAGATCTGTGTGCTAATACAATACATATGTTCTATTACAACAATACAAAAAAACATAAGAGAGGCGTTGCGGGACTAACAGAAGGGATAACATTAATCTTTAATTATCAAGCAAGTAAATTGACTAGTAAGTACAGGGAAGGAAGTAGAAGCAGTAGAACAAAAAAGAATTCGCAAAGAGTAGACTGCTATTACGAAACTGGGGGCCTTGACTTGACTTGTGTGTTTCAGCTAGCCGTCGGCAGTCAGTCTGGCGCCCTTCTCCGCTGTCCCCGTGGGAGGCATGCGGCAGCGGAAGGTCCGGAACATGGGCTCGGTGGGGCACAGAGGCAGTGGCTGGTGGGTAATATCGGCAGGTTCGAGCACGGGCGCCGGAGGGGGCGCTGGAGGAAGCGCGCCCTCTGCGGCCATTTCGAGCAAACCACCGGGTTTCGCGGTATGGATTGTGTAGCTCAAGTTCCGGCGCAGGTCGCTACATGGGCTCCCTGCAATGCAATGCAATTCATCCGCCCAAGAGTTCAGAATATACTAATACTACTACTACTTTGTGAAACAGTTAAAAAAAATGTGCATTCCAATTTCCTGGTCTTCTGTTTTAAAGGAAGGGGGATCAAGAAGCCACTTACTGAAGTATGCAGCTGCAGTGGCAGGGAAATCGGTCACAATCCCGTCTGCTGTCACCAACCATGTATCTGTAGCGATCTCCAACATCGGATCGGCCATGTAGTCAAACGCAAGGCTCATGAACTCGTTCTTGAGAACGCCGACAAACACTGGTATCTTCACAGCGTGCAGCCTGTCAATCAAGGAACTATAGAACTCCGTCAGATAGTAGCCATCGACCTGCATGGCCGAGCTGCGTCTGATCTTTACTGCATTCGCAAACTCAGAGATCTCAGCCACCGAAGGCTGGGAAACATCACGGATGTCAAATTCGATCTCGAAGACCCGCAAGCACTTGGGGATCATCATCTTCTTGAACGCTGAAAGCACCGGTGGGTCCTCTGATTGTATGAGCACACGCTGTTTGGTCTCCTTGTCGTAGCCGGACTTGGTCAGTGCACTGGAGACGGCAGCTACCACATCAAGACCTCTGGTTGCAAGGTATGCAGATTGCTGCACTCACTCGGTACAGAGAGACCTCTGTTCAGTCCAACAGATCGAGATAACAGGAGCAACGTCAAAAGGATGATATATATAGCTTCATGTCGATTACCTACGTACCTCTATGCCGATCAGTATACCATGGATATTGCTGGCTTTTGCATAATCAAGGAACCCAGCCAGTGTCATCAATTTGCCGGCATTCTTCGCTGCAGGATTTCTGTCCAGGCCCGCAGCAGAGAATGGACCAACAAGGTTGGCTGCCCCGGCGAACAAAAACATGTGAGATCAATGTTAGTACAGGCAAATCTGTGGAAGAACAAAAGAAAGAAAAGACTGTGTGTTACGTTTTAAGGTTTGGATCTCGCTCCATGAGAGATCAAACGAGAAAATGCCAGATTTGTTCTGTATTTCATTGACATTTGTCATTTTCCCCGGGAAAGTTGTAGCTGCTGTCGTGCTGCTGTTGAGATCTGAAGACCCCAGGCAAAAGGGGACTCCATCTTTTGACATCCGAACCCAGCAATCTATTATGTCTGCACCATCTTTCACCGCTTGTTGGTAGGCAAGGTCCGTGCTGTCCGAGAAGACGCCGCTCGCACCATTGTGGGTGATGATCAGCGGCCTTCCACCATCATCATCTGATTGAGTAGAGGGACTTATTGTAGGAAGGATAATGATAGGTTAACAAAGTGAGACCGTAGCAGGAAAAATTGATACTAGCTTACTTGTAGTTTCATTTGCAGGAGGAGGCATAGCATTTCCCTTGGTATGTGCCAGGCACGCTGTAAACAAAGATTATCATCAAGATGCATGTTAAATTATAAAAGAAGATCCAAGTCAAATTTGTATGTTGCTATCATGTAAAAAGCAACATTTCCAATTTTCATGAACATCCATTCAGTTTTAGCTTCTTCCAGCATGGCATGTATATATGCTTCTTCCTTCTTACCTACGGCTGTTGATGCAGTGGACGGGTAGTCTGTTAAAACACCGTCAACTGCAAAGTTCGAATTGTCTATGAACTGCAAGTATTCCGCACTGGGATCATAGCTGTAGTTGTAACTCATACAGGGATCGTCATTGGCAAATCCAGATGCATACACTTCCAGCCCTAGGGCATGTGCATCTTTGACCAAACTGGTAGACGGCTCCAAGTACAGATCCTTATTCACTGGCCAAATAAATGTTTTGGGGACAAGAATCCCTGATGCAAAGGCCTTGATGGATTTCAGGTCTTTCAGAAGTTCTCCATATGTTATCTTGGTCGTAGGCTCAACAAGGTCTTCACGAAGAAACCGAAAAATTAGCTTAGTATTGTTTCTGACCTTCCCAGCGAGACTCTTCAATAACGCAACTTCTGGTGAGGAGACCCAAGTGACAGGAATTTCTTTTGGCAGTCCTAATATGTAATCTTCGCTACTTAATCCGTGCTCCCGAAAAAATGAATCATACTGAAGATCATATGAATTTGCGTCAGATAGAGAACATAGAGTGGTACAAAGAGAGCCTTCGGGAATCTATGAATATCAGTGGGACCAATTTACCTCCACATTAACCCAAATTTCATTAGTCTTCGCAATATTTGCCACACTGTCAAGCGACAATACAACTAGGTCGCCATCGAATATTTGAGAGCGGGAAAGTGTACTCTGAATCACTGAGGGATGATCAAACCACATACAAGTCAATACTTTTCAAAAAGTGAAAAAGGAAGAAAAAAACATAATCTCTTTTTAGCAGTAAAAAATAATCTAAATGGAAAATCATAAATGAATTGCAAAGATTGATTTGAAAAAAATCTATTTCAAATAACGGCCATTGTTACAGGCGTGGAAGGCAATTTGCAAAGAAGATCTTGGTGATTGCTCAAAGGATTAAACCCCATGGCTCCTCTCCTCCTCTAGATAATTTTTTTTTTCTCTATTGAGGTTTTTTCTCCCTGTTGTTTTGTAAATAGCCATGTATATATTCTTTGTACATTGTTTCATATATATAGAAAAAAAACAGCTGTAGGGGACTCCCCTATGGTTTCACAGTAAAAATAATATGGGAGAAAAATATGATTTTGATATTGCAATTTTGCTTACTTCATCATGGAGCACAGATAAAGTACTTAAAAATTTACGGTTTGAATTTTCAATATATACAAGAGTTAATCTATGCTTACAGGACATTCTGCGCAGCTCGTCCGATGTGAAATCCAGAGAGAACCATCCATGAACATCTTGTCCATTCACTTGGTATGTCGAGGCCCTTGAAGCAAATTCCTTCTCTTTAGCAACCAATGTCGTATTCTCAAGTCTCAAGTCGCCTATGCAGAATCCCACACCGTTACTGGAAAACTGCAGCTCGCAGAACAGGACCACGTCAGGCACGCTAGAAGCCACCGCAGAGCTGAATGCAATTGCGCTTGAATCGGGAAATAAGCCAGAGATCCCCCCACGAGCAATGACTAGAGGACGACGACCTGTACGACAGTGCTAGGGAGATAAGCAGTAGCAGCATGGCGAACAAACCAGAATGCATGCTGAAAGAACATGTTCACCTTCTTCTAGCACAAATTAAGACACACTTTTGACGTGTGTTTGAGGGAAAGAAAAACTTGGCAGTTCACACGGCAAGATGCTTACCGCTGAGAGTCAGCCATTCCGGTACCGGAGGATCTGAAGCAGCATTGGCTCCATGAAGAAGTAAGAGGATCAAGAACAGGAGAGGATATCTCGCCCCCATTCAGGTTAGAGACGAGCACCCTGCTGCATGGCACAAATACTTTTGTGAGCTCCATGCAAACATACTTATGTATCATGCGTTCACAAACATAGACGAATCTCTGGCTTTTCAAGAAGCAATTCAGACAACAATCAGAGAGGCACAGATAGTTGCGTAACAACGTCTCACCAGAGCTTTTGGCAAAAATTCAGGCTTCTGATGGAGCAGGTTTCGGGGAAAGTGATCTACCTCCCAGGAGGCTAGGGAAGACAAATAGTGGAGAGGAGGTAAGGCATGCGTGCAAGGTTTCCAAGTCAGAGAGTGTGGAGAGGAGGCAAAAGAGGAGGCCGAAGACAAGGCCAAGACCTTCTAAAAATGGGGGCCTCCCAATAGACGGACACCTTTTGACATGGGTGATGGACCAACTCACTTCTATGGTGAGTCTTTTTTCCACCTCAACGGTGAGAAAAGCTTGCCTTAAATAGGAAGAGAGAGAGAGAGAGAGAGAGAGAGAGAGAGAGAGAGAGAGAGAGAGAGAGAGAGGAGAGGGAGAGGGAGAGAGAGAGAGAGAGAGAGAGAGAGAGAGAGAGAGAGAGAGAGAGAGAGAGAGAGAGAGAGAGAGTTTTCTTTCCATACTATTATTTTTTCAGTTTTGCTAATTCTTGGATGTCCGAGAATTCGTTAGTTTTCTGTCAATGCCATGAACCATTGATCTGACACTGTGATGTGTGCAAGATTTCACTTTATTTTTTTTACTCTAAGAAAAAACAACTTACCTAAATTTTTACCAAATAATAAAACGTTAAGGTTTCAGCGGGTTGATACGTCATCGAAATTGTCTTTAAAGCTGTAGGAAATTACCCACCAATGCCATTATAAAATCGAATCGTTATTTCTTCCTATCTGTGTCGCGTTTCACGACTGTCCCGCATCAACTTGAGCCGGGAGGACTTCTCGCTCGCTTGAGCTCGCAAAGCTCCATGGACCTCACCCGACTCTTTATATCAGACATCCGCCCTCCCGTCGTCCAGCTCCTCTGGCGTCTTATCCTTCTTCTCATTGTCATGTTTCATACCCTAGCCAACTATCCCAAAATTTCGAACTGATGGGAATGGCTAGTGTAATCCATATATACTGTAACATCCCTTCTCACATGTGACTCAGGGAGGAAGAGGCCAACACATGCAACCGAAAGAGAGCGACGGCGCGCAAATCTCAGAGGTATGGCGCAAGGCAGGCTCATACTTGGACACAAGGGGGGCTACCAGTAATTTTTTAATAAATTGCGGAAACCAGGACTCGAACTCGAGACCTTCGGCTCCGATACCATGTCATGTTTCATGCACTAGCCAACTTTCCCAAAAGTCCGAACTGATGGGAATGGCTAGTGTAATCCACAGATACTGTAACACTCCTCAGCCTCCGAGGCAGCAGACGCTCGCCGTCCTCCTCCTCCCGTGCTCCGGCTAGGCATGGCCCCACTCCTCTCCCCGACATGCCGACTTGCAGGTCACGTGCTTCCTGTGACCTCCCGGTGTAAGTGTGCATCATTGCGTCGAACCCACATGCAGCAGCACCCTCCTGTTTCTGGCTAGCTTTCGACCATGACCCTGGGATGTGCTTCGCTGCAGCGTAGTTGCTTTGCTTGCGCTACTAGCTGCTCACTTGGATCTGATTGGTTTTAGATTAAAGGCATTAAAATGCCCAGCTTTAAATTAATAAAGTCTAGAAAGGTCTTAAATAGTTGTTACAACACCTTACCACAAGCGAAAGGAAGGTTTCGGCACACTACCAATACAAGTAGCTCACAACTGATGAAAAGGTTAAAGGACTGAGAAAAAGGCTCTAGCAACTAGAGATTAGCTATTATGGTTTGGAGTTGTCGCCGCAGCTCCTATACTCCGGTAGAGGTGTTGGAGCTCTACTATCATCATGTCCATCTTGTATTGATCGGTTGATTTGGACAGGGGTCTCCATTGCTGCAATAAAAGGCTGGTTTTGAAGAAATAGTAGCTAGCTGGGATGGAAACACATATTCAATAGAAAACTTGTTTCGAATGTTCCAAAGAGCCCAGCATTGGTCCGCAAAGAAAAGCCACACATACTTCTTTGCTTTGTTTGGTAGAGAATGCAAAAGGATCCAAAAATGATCAAAAGATAGTGGATTCGACTAAACCCCAAAGCTTTGGCAAAAACCACTCCAAGCAAACACCGCAAGATCGCAAGAGAAGAAAATATGATTAGTGTCCTCCATACGGACGCAAAGGGCACACCAGCCATCAGAGGGGCCGTGACACAGAACTAGCTGATCAGCAGCCAAAAGTCTACCTCTAGCTAATTGCCAAAGAAAGATCTTAACTTTAAGAGGCATCTTGGCTGACCAGAAAAATTTAGGGACAGAAAGGTCGCCAACTTGTACGATTTTATGATAGAGAGAACGAGACTGAGAATTTTCCCGGGGGATCGGGATACCATGACATGGTGTCAGGTTCGAGAGTGGGGAAGACCTCCCCTAGTTCTTGCACGAGCAACTCCCATTGATGGAGCTCGTCTGTTCCAAATGTCCGTCTAAAGGTCAGGTGCCATGACTCCTCTCTGTAGACCTGGGATATTAGCACCTCACAATTGGTTGAAGTCTCATATAGTTGAGGGAACCGTGCAGATAGAGGGCCCTCTCCTGACCACCAGTACTTCCAGAAAAATATTTTTGTTCCCCTTCTCAAATGAAACTTCGCTCCCATCTTGAAGTATGACTTGATTTTATGCAGGCTATGCCAAAACTGGGACCCTCCCTGAGCGTTGGGGGTGAACATATTGCTCGCGCCTGGGTACTTGGCTCTCAGAAGCTTAGCCCAAAGAGATGGTGAGGTGTCCTCATTAAACAGGCGCCAAATTAATCCACTTTACCATCAGTGCAATATTGAGCACCCTCGTGTTTGTCACCCCTAGAGCAACCTAGTCCTTGGGATGACACACCTCTGCCCAGCATACCATATGGTATTTCCGGTCTCAACTCCTTCCCAAAAGAAGCGTGCCATGTGAATATGATTACTAAATATCTTATCTGTGTTTGTGGATGGACCTGATTGGTAGTTAGCTATGAGTGCATGTGGATCATGCATGTGGATGTGATTTTTTTTGAAATGGGGAACAAGCCGGCCTCTGCATCGAAATGATGCACACAATTATTATCATTGCAAAGTTCAGAAAGATACAAAGTAAACAGATTTGAGGCCGCATGCCTCGCGACAGAACCTCCTCCAGACTACCCCTAACCCTATAAAAACAAATACTCCCTCCGATCCATAGAAAGTGTCGCTCACTTAGTACAAAGTTTGTATAACTTAGTACAAAATGAGCGACACTTTTTGTGGATCGGAGGGAGTAGAAAAATACACAACTTCTAGGCAAGCCTTCATGAAGAGAAATTCACACGTGCGCTGCTGATGATGAGTCCACTACCCGAGATTTTCATTTCCGAAGACGAGCTTCGAGCCACCACCTTCAACAAGGCACGACGCAAGTGCACGTCAATAATGCCAAAAATGTTTCCATCGAAGTGTGCACCCTCAAAGTTGAAGAATCTACCAATTGTTTTTATAATCGTTTGCAACGAGATTGAGATTCACTATTTAATTTCTTCGCATGTACAAGTACAACAACTAGCAAATGAGTATAAACTAACTCAAAAACCAAATGGGTACTGTATGTAATAATAATAATAATAATAATAATAATAATAATCTGCAGCCCTACCATAAACAACCCCACCCTATCAATCATTTGCAGTATCTCTGGTACATGCCCTAATCTGACCTAGAGGTATATAGGTGTACTACTCTTACATTCTTGAATCTTGAGTTCACTAGCTCTTACTTATGGTTACGGGAGCGCAGTGCTTTCGATTTGCTTGTTGCTCCGTTAACGGTGGGCTCTGCTATGCTCTCTTGATCTCCGCGTGGTAAATGAGCAACTAGCTAGGCAGGCAGATGACCATGCTAGTACCGCAGATCTAGCACAGAAGGTGATCACGTACGGTGTGCTTCTTTATCCTCTGCCTCGCCCGATCTGGGGTTCTATTCTGTCCATCATGAATTCGGTGCGGCACGCTCGATCCTAGCTCGCGCGTGCGTTTGCCTCCCTCCCTCCGCCACCCTCCATCCATATACAAGTAGTACCACGGTAGTCTCGATCTCCACGCCCATTCTCCTCTTCTCCCTTCGATCCTCCGCTTCGATCCTCTGCTCTGCGCATACACCCATGGCTCCTCGCGTCGCCGTGACTGCTGCTGCTGCCGTCGCTGTTCTGCTGGCCGTGGCCGTGGTGGCCTCCCAGCTGCCGCCGTGCGTCGCCGGCGGCGTCGTGATTCGCGTGGAGAGCTGCGTCGACGACGACGGGACGGCGCCGGGGCGGTACTGCGGCGCGGTGGTGGACGAGGAGCTGATGAGGCAGCCGACCACCAGGTACATCAGCTACGCGGCGCTGCGGGCGGACCAGATCCCGTGCAACAGGCGCGGGCAGTCCTACTACAACAACTGCGGGACGATGAAGCAGGCCAACCCCTACCAGCGCGGCTGCTCCGCCATCACCCGCTGCGCCCGCAACATGAACTGATCCCATCCGCCGTCGTCCACCGTCGATCCATGCATCGATCGGCCGGTGTGGATGCCTGCTCATCAGAGTTGATCTCGAGCGTCACTAGTACGCCTAGAGCTACGTATAAGCTTGTGTTACTTCCGTCGCCGATCGTTGCTTGGATTTGTGTGTGGTTGTGTGTGTGCTAGCTCGTGTGTTTTCTGTAACTTTGCTGCTTGGATCTGTGTGTCTGCGTGCGTGACTGATGTTGTTGTGGAATAATGATAAGGTAAATCTTATTATGTTGGTGACGATGTAGTCCAGGTTTCAATTGGACACTTACGTCCAACACCAGTCATTTTTGCAGCCTAAACTACTGGTAAGATCGGACGAATTAGGTCTCTGGTTTCAGTCAAATCAGTGTAACCAATGGTGTGGCAATTGGTCATGCATGCAACTTAGTCGGTAATGAAAGGAGGATAGATCAAGACAAAATTGATGTGGGGTGGGGAATGGAAAAGATAACAAGTTGAAATGTAAAGGAGAAATCCGCTTTTCTCTTAACGGTTCTTCAGAAAACTTAGTAAAATGCTGGAAATAAATAGAATGGGATATTCTTCCGTGAAAAGTCACAAAGCAAATCGAAAGTATGATGAAGAAATGAAGGGTTACAGAAAGATGATAAACAATCCTTGAACATTAGGGAAAATTGTCATATTTCATAATTTCCTTATAATTGTGCCCAACTTTTTCCTGGGTTTACCTGATTTTTATTGTTGAAATATGTATGATTTTAGATTTTGAAAAAAAATACTGATTAAAATCATGGCTTCAAAAATAATTTAAAGTATTTTTTACTTTATCATGATTTTAAATTGAATTTAATTATTTAAAAACAATTTATTGATTTCTTCAAAGTTGTGTTTCCCCCTTTTTTATCGACTAGGATACAACATAATCTTGAACAAAAGCAATATATTGTCATATTTATTGAGCTCAAACACAACATTTTTGTGTTAAGTTCAAGGAGTGTCAATCGGGTAAACAAAAAGACTGTTCTATCTCTTCTTTTGTACTCTCTCTCCTTCCTAAAATATAAGTCACATTTGTATGAGGTGGTCAAATCTTTGATCCTTTGACCACTTTATGCATGGAAATTGAGTATGTATTCTCTCAATTATCATAAGTAGATGATGTTTTGGACGTGTCTTAGTTCAAACTTTTAGAATTTTGACTATGATGTTGTTTTTAATATTTGGATTGAGAACTTGTACATTGTAAGCATATATTTTTCTTTAAAGGGATATTTTATCTTTCTTGTGTTTGCATGTATTATAGCATTTTTTTATCAAATTTAAATCAAGACCATATCAATATCTAAAAATATGCAGGGGGTAAGAACACTATATATCCGTTTACTACCTTAAGCCATATATGTAAGTGAAAATTTGCGGCCGGCGTGACTGGAGATCCTAAAAAGTTAAGTGTGACTTTATATCTATACCTCTTATAAACTATCCAACATGTGGACAATTATTTTTCTATCTCAACATGCAAACTATCCACATAACACACTATTTTAACCAATCAATTATTCATGCCATCTCCACTAATAATAACTAATAGTAGTACATCTTTCATGCAACATAGCCATATCATCTTTTTTCAGCCATATAATTGTCCACATCACTAATATTTAGTCCTCAAATATTCAATAATTTTACGTGAATTAAATTTATTGTCTCGACTATTGTGAATCAACTGAATCTTGACAATTAAATATTTTATGCGTCTTATACCCACTTTATTTAGATAATATTTATTTAAAAAAAATTAGTTGCAACGTGCGGGGTATTTTTCTAGTTTGAATAAATGAGTCATTCTAGAACAAGCTGCACACACAACTCTAAAAGAGATGTTAAAGATAGGTCTCACAATCCCCTGCAATAAAATTCGAAACAAAAGATTAACCACACATTGAAGGGGACAAACGAAAACGAATAGAACCAATCCGCCGTTGCGGCGTTGAAAGTGTTAAACCGTGCAATGTAGCGTATTTGCACGTAGTGTTTCTTTCATGCTCTGGAATCTCAGATTATAAGACGTGGTTAATTTTACAATGTACTCCGTATAATTCATGTGCTAAATTTTCTAGCAGAGATCATTTAGTAGGCCTGGCCTGGATGTTTTTTTCTCTTTCGGCCTCGGTCATTCATGTTTGCTTCTCCTATGTCAATATAAAATGGAAAACGTTCGTCTCGTTAATATGCATATGTGTTTATGTTATCTTTGTAGATCGTGGTGAAATTTATGCGTTGAAAAAGAGCTAAAAAAAATCAAAGTGTCCTACGTTTTGAGGCAGAGAGGAAGTAAAAATGGATTTAGTCTTAATTTAAGGTTTGTTTACTCTAGACATTCGCTAAGTTAAACGCTGTCAGCAATGTGCACAGTCGGTCTAATGTTTGAAGAGAAAAAAAAACAAAGTCCCGGCCGTACCGACTCACGGAGTCTGCCACGTACGTACGTGGAACGCGAGCCAGCCGCACAAGGCGGGAGCGGTGGAGTGGAGGTGGCGTGAACCATCTTTGGCTTCAGCAGTCAGCACGCACCGCTTTGCCCATTTGCGCTAGCTTGCCGACCCGCCTTCCCCGCCACCTTCGGGAAGCCGTAGCCCACAGCCCAGCCACCACCGTCCGCTCCCCTCCGACGGGAACCATCGCCATGGCGCTCCTCCTTCCCCGCACGGCGCGGCTGGCGCTCCTCTCCGGCTCCCCGCGCGCCTACTCCTCCGTCGCCGCGGCAACATCACCCGCGCCCGCGCCGTACCGCGGCGGGGCGCCGGCGCCGATGTCCAAGGCGGCGGAGTTCGTGGTGTCCAAGGTGGACGACCTGATGAACTGGGCGCGCAGGGGCTCCATCTGGCCCATGACGTTCGGCCTCGCCTGCTGCGCCGTGGAGATGATGCACGCCGGCGCCTCCCGCTACGACTTCGACCGCTTCGGCGTCATCTTCCGCCCCTCCCCGCGCCAGTCCGACTGCATGATCGTCGCCGGCACGCTCACCAACAAGATGGCCCCCGCCCTCCGCAAGTACGTACCTCTAGCATGTCGCCCTTATAATTCACCTGATTCGCCCCTCTTAAAAATGAAATTTTGAGGCTCTGTTCTGCAAGTTACCTATGTTTTCCTTATTTTTGTTGGATGACGGCTAAAAACTTAGTGTGTCCTAAGCAGGCATAATGTTCAGTGATAATTGGACTGCAGTTTTTATAATTCAGTGTGAGGTCAAAACACCTTATATATGAACTCTGAATAATGGAATGAAAACCTAGGTACAGAATTCGGTCAGAACATTTTTGTGCGGTAAAATTGTACATACTTACTGTCGGCACAGTGGAAACCAGGGTACCACGGGCCGGCCTGCCAGGGCCCACAAGATTCTTTGGATGATTTTCGCTAAGGACCAGGCTCTCCAAGCCTGGCGAGCTTCGCGAGGATTTTTCCCTCGCGAAGGGTTTTTTCTCCTCGCCAAGGATTCTCTCCCTTGGCGAGGGATCGCTCCTCGACAAGGCGTCTCCTACGTCACCCGCAATTCTGCTAAGGACCAAGCCGAAGGGCTCGGTAAGACCTTTTTGCCTCGCCGAGCTCCTTCCTCGCGAAGCCATCTCTGCCCCCGCAGCAGAGCGCACATGGGCTCTGCGCCATGTGCAGAATGACGCGCGTGCCTACGCGCGATGACGACGACGCCGCAGTTGCTGTTTCCATGTATAAAGCGGTCAACAAAGCGGAGCCAAGCAAAGCGGACTACGAGTATTGCCTCTTTGGTGATAAGGGGACCGTCTGCAGCTACGCTCCAAGGACGACGTCACCGTGGGTCACCTCCCACCTCGGCAAGCGCCAGCCCACCGTCCAGCTGGTCGGTGCCCCCTTTTCAGCTTTGGTGACGCCGCTCCCCTGCCGTGGACCGCGTCCACGAGCTTTACCTTTATGGTAGACCTCACCTTTACGGTGCACCGCGCCTCCTCCTTCGTCGCCATGTGGTAGCCCTTCCCGCCCAAATGTTTGGGCAGAAGAGGTCCAAGACGCCTATAAAAGGAGGGGGAGCACGCCCAAGCAAAGGGTTCGACTCTGGACTAGGTTCGGTTCCAAGATTATAGAGCCCAAAACCCTAGATCTGAAGACTAGCAAGTAGCCATTGTTAGCCACCTCGAGCTCAGGAAGCTCTCCTTGTACTGTAAACCTCCCCAAGCAGTGCAATACACCATAGCAGGACGTAGGGGTTTTACCTCCAAAGAGGGCCCTGAACCTGGGTAAGATCTTGCGTCAATCTCTGCAGTGTCGTCCGCAGCGAGCCTGACGAGCACCGTCGCCGGAGCACGTTGTGGATTGTTTGACTCCGTGTTCAGCCCCTTACACGATACCTTGGAGACACCCCTAGTTCCTGGGGACAATCTCCGACACTTACTGATTTGCACACTACTCTCTCTCTTTATATATCTCCTGTGTGGCTTTAAAATTGAGTCGAGAAGATTGAAATTTTTACGAGTAAATTAGCACTCTCTTGCAAATTCTTCCTTAGCTGTTCCACTAGAGTCGATGTTTCTTGGTTCAGATATCCTGATACAGAGCGTACAGAAGAATACAGATTAGCTTGATACCTTGTGTTCTGTTCACTATGGTTGTTAGTAGATTTTTTATTTTCCTGTTTGGAAGATTGTTTCATACATATGAAAAGTTTATTCTTACTCCATCTGGATAGATCAATACCTCCTGAAATGTGGATACCGTGTTAATGTAGCTGACATGTTGAGCTTCATCTGTCCTCTGCAGGGTTTATGACCAGATGCCCGAGCCTCGATGGGTGATCTCGATGGGCAGCTGCGCCAACGGCGGTGGGTACTACCACTACTCATACTCCGTCGTGCGAGGTTGCGACCGGATAGTCCCTGTGGACATCTTTGTCCCCGGGTGCCCTCCGACCGCTGAAGCCTTGCTGTACGGCGTTCTCCAGCTGCAGAAGAAGATCAACAGGCGCAAGGATTTCCTTCACTGGTGGGAGAAGTGAATCGGCGCTTCGATCATGGGGTTCATGTCTGCCACCGCTGCTTATGTATGAGATTCTGTGTTTGTCTTTCCTTTATGTTTGGTGAAATAAGAGAAGCATGTGCTTCTTGGTCAGCAAGCATGCCGTGGTAAGTGGTAACCGGTAGAGAAGTAGCTGTGTATGTTGTTGGGTGTCTACCTTGCTTCACTGCTCGTAGGTGAAGAAGCTACGTGCAGGTGGTTGAGCAGTTGATGCCTATGGAGTTATGGTGTGCCCCAGTTTGTACTGGAATTGTATCTGTGTTGCACACTTGTACCTGTGATGGAAATGATGCGCTCTTGTTGCTTCACTGCTTCACCGCTTGTCACTATTGACTGTGAGGCGCTCGTTGCAAAAGAGCTTTGCGGTCTTCTCGTCAGATTGGAGACGGCTATCCCGGGATCGGGCAAAGAGATTGATCGCCTCGGAAGGATACGGGTGGCAGAATCAAGAAGGTGAACGAGTATCTCAAGAGCAAAATCAAGAAGTGTGGCGTCACGAGGAATGTGTTCGCAACTACTTGATGGTTGGGTCTCACCTCTTCGGGTTGTCGTGGTCGAGAGTATTACTGTTGTGTTTCAGTGGGGTCTTCTTTGCAGGGTGGTGATCAATGTGTGGAGAGTTTGAGTTGTAGCGAGTGAGAGTTGGGTGATCTGCCTAGCCGATCGGAGATTTGCATGCCTTGGGGTTGTATGCATGTGGTCTTGTTGTAACGGTTTTCACCCAGTTTTCCGTTAATTAACTGGGCAATTCTCACTCCTTAATTAATAAAAATGGCAAATATTTTTCCTTGTTTCAAAAAAGGAAATGATGCGCTCTATGCAGTTGTGATGTTGTGTACTGTTTGAGTTGTGTGTTCTCAGTCGTGTTGGTGATTTGTATCTCTAGTTTGTGCGACACGGACATGCCTATAGACCTATTGGAGCATATTTGGCATTCGGCATTCATAGTGAACTAGAAAGATAACCCACGCATTGCATCGACATATCTTTAGACACTTTGTTGTATAATCCAAAAGATATAAGACACATGAAGAACTTGTCTAACAAAATATGCAAAATTCAACTGATCTCATCAAGAGGCTAAATTCAGTTGACATAGAATGATTGTGTATCTGACCAATTAAAAATCATGAATGTTAAAGAGTGTAAATGTTATATCATATACCTTATTGATGTTGCATGCAAAATAGTTCAAGATGAAATCAACAGCCTACAAACACTGATCAACAGCCTACAAAAATCTGTGTGCAAGGGATGCAGAGGTTGGGGGTTCAATCTCCATTTCGGAACAAAAAAAAACTGATGACGCGGATAGCTTTACTGAAGATTTTCAGCAAGTTTAGCTTGGTAAAAAAGGTTTATATTATGAAACAGACGTAGTAATAAATTTGAACAACACCACAAGAAGAAATTTTCTTTTTAACAGCGGGAATTGCGATGTTGAGGAGATTTTTTTCTCAACTTTTGGATACCCCTATCT